>KI423055.1:17224-38155 GCA_000473375.1 Anopheles culicifacies | reverse complement strand
GTGTGCTGCTAGTTGCTAGTGGTTTGCGTGCTTAGTCTGCATAGTAGCTGATCAGAGCCGGAGGACCTTTTTCGATGTAAATGTAGCATACACAAAGTATGAGTTAAGTTCATCCCACCACCATACATCTTCACACGCTACGCTACGAAAACGAAACGGTTCTATGTACATATACGATATAATCATCATTTAAACTCAAGCAAACGTTCTTCCGCGGGCATGATCGGAAAACATAGTCGGGAGGATATGTGTTAAAGCAAGGGAAAACACTACGCTAGCTGTAACGCGGATAGCGTCGGTAGCAGAATCAAAATAGTTTAGTTAATTTAAAGATGTGCATTGTTTTTGTGTGCGTGTCCAACTAGCGTAACGCCAACCCAACTCGGTTCGGTGTCCACCAGTTCCACTTTACTTGCCCCGAGATCTTATTATCTTAGTAACTTTATTGCTCTCCTTGTAGGGACGGCCGTAATGGCGTCCGTTTCCTACGAGAAACATATTTCCACTCCGTACGGAGCGTAAATCACAACCAATGGGGGAGAAAGGCGATATGGTATCGTCTTTTCTGTTTAAATTATATGTTGCATAATCAACAAAAAAGAAATAAAAAGAAAATAAGAGAAGCAATTTAAAAAGATCGCTCGCGGAACAATCGGATGAACAAATTAGTTAAACGAAAGTTAAGCAAATGCAAAAGGAAAGTATGTATGAAGGAAAGTAGCATTTCACTGTACACATTGGAAAAGGAAAGGAAAGTGAGCATACTTTTAAAACTGAATACAACAAAAAAACACAAACACACACAAGCATATGTAATATTTATATACAACCCCTTGATTGATTGAGGAACGTGGGAAAGTGAACGTGGTATGCTAGAACAAGGAAATAAACAAAACAATATGTAAACATGAAACAATATGGAAAATGGAACTGACTGTTACTGCTTGCTCGATATCACAATTTGTATGTGAAGGTCTAGGTCTTCGTCCAACAATGGAAACACCTTTCTTTGGTTTTGATCGTTATCGTTTGATCGAACTATGGACACAAGAAACTTCCCTTTATGTGCCCTTCCCGTTCCCGTTCCCCTTCTTTACTTCGGTTGGTTTCTTCAAGAAAATCCCACCCACCCATCAGAAGGCGCTCTTCTGTTGGTACGCATTTTCCAATAAACCATCATTAATTATCATTCGATGTCATTAATCATTTGAACGCCTTTCACGACACCAGTCCCAAATCGAGCTGGGTTGAAAATGTAATATTTTTGGTCATTCGAAAGCCCGATACTTTCTTCACGCCACTGTTCAGCGATCGGAAGAGGGCTGGTCCTTTCTTTATGGGGCTTTTATGGCCATTACCGATCGGTCCTAATCAAACAATATGATGACACCGTCCATACTTCCTCGTTTGAGCAGCATTTCGGTTTCGACAGCAGCGGTTTTAGTTCGGTAAGTTGATAATTGCGAGGCTTTTTCTGCAATAAACTCTTATATGATCAATATCAGTCGATCAAGATCTCAAATTTTACTACAATCTATCGAAATTTGATGAAGGAATCGATATTATGCTCTTTTTTGTGTTGTCGCATGAATACTAAGATGCATAATTGACATTTAATACATAAACATGGTGTTAAATTACATCTTTAACAATTAGTACACATTTACTACGAGTTGATGAAGTAATACTAATAAATAAAATAAAATAGTAAATACGTTTAATGTCCATCGCGTCACCACTATGAATAATTCCTCGTTTTGAAGTACGTTTTCTTTACAACAGATGGCGCTGATTACGAGACGTTCAACAATTGTCTTTCCAGTTGTCATGTGGAATGGTCAACGGCACACCCACGGTGCTTTGTTTACCTTCAAGAGATTTGAACGTATTTTAGCTTGCAGTGGAAATAAACAGTTAAATAAAAGAATCATACACAAAATTAGCATTAATTGTGCCCCAAAACATATTGAAAAGTTATGAATAGTGTTCCGCAATCGCAACAATGTCTGCCAAAACGTATACGTTGATGGAGAGTTTGTTTATACTCTTGCTAACCTCAACCTTCGCCGGGTTATCGGGTTTGCATACCAATACGTTTCCCGTTCTCGTTGACGCCAAAGATGTTGAGCAAGTCCCAGAGCTAGATTTGTCCAAAATGATCAACGAAAATGTGTGTATCCTTTTCAAAACATAACCCGTTCTGTAAGGAACGTAATTTCTTTTACATGAAAAACGACACGTCAGTGCTTTTCGACCATGCGTTATCTGCCCGAGTCAGCTTATCGTATGGCAACGATTGGTTTATCCTTAATGAGCTTAATTAAAGATTCCAAAATATTTATACGGAAGCGGGAGGAACACAAACTGCTTATAAACCATCTTCAATCCATCGACGATTATGGGAAACGGTATAAGCTGATGAAAATAGGAATTGATGAAATCATACGAGTAAGATAATAATATTGCGGAACTGATTCACCTCGTAGCATATAACTAACGTGTTATTTGTATTGTTTGCAGATAATCCGTGAAGAAGGAGGTAAACTGCGTGGAAACAAAATCACGTCTGATTCAGAATTTCCCAAACTTCAGGAATTGATCAATGCGCTTGCACAGTTCCTGGAGAACACGTGTCTCTTCGGTGAAATGGTTTTACACTTTCCCGATATGTCCTACCGCATACTGAAGAATGTTTCCGACTGGCGTACCCTAATGACGGACGCACTGAACTACAGCAAATCGTTTGTAAAAATTTTGGATGAAAAGTCCATAGAATTGTTGAGTTTGCTGAATCAAGAAATCAACGAAGACCAGCGAACGCCAGAATACGTTAATCCTTATCGAGAGACTGTTCTATCGACCGAATCAACGAAGGATAAGCCGAAGAAAAAATCCAAGTCGAAAAAAGGACCATCATTGTCATCGGCCAAAACAGAGCTATAACGCACGCCATTCCGGTTGTAGAAAATGATTTCGTTTTCGCTTAAATATACGCTTATGAGAGAATTACATTATGTAGATTAGTTATCCTAACACCGGCTGTTTCGTTACCGATGGACACACCCCCAACTCTCTAATCGCGCATTGACGGAGCGCCTAGTTGTCCCATCTGTACCATCTTGCCGTAACCACCGCGACCCAAATCATGATCCTGTCGGTATTCATCGCGCACCTGTCCGCCCGTCTTACCTCGCCCATACTGACGGCCCTCGATGAATCCGGCATCCCAATCGACACGCACGATTCGATCGTCCAGCCGTGTACCGTTGATGTAGCGCATTGCACTCTCCGCATCTAACCGTGCGTAATACTCCACGAAACAAAATCCACATGGTGTTTTCTTGAATTTATCTAGCCCCATTATGATACGCCGCACATCTCCACATCGGGAAAAGAGCTCGTGTATCTGTTCTTCGGTGGTGTAGAACGAAAGATTGCCCACGTACAGTGTGCAGGAAACGCGGAGAAGTTTTTCCTGTTCGTGCCGTGAGCCCTATAAACAAGTACGGAAAGCAAGAGTAAACATTTACCCTCATCTCAAATGATCTTCTGCTGACGAAGCACAATGAATGTGAATCTTACCTTAAAATGTTGGTCACGATATTTACTCAACGCTACCGATGGCGTATGAACGGATTGGATTTGAGAAGACATTTTCGAATGCTTTTAATTCGAGGTAAAATTCACAGCGCACCAACCAACGCCGCTTGCGATCAAAACAAACTTTTTTTGACGGCTTCCCATAACGATGGATGACAGATTGGAGAATGTCATTGGTGGTAACAGCGCCATCTACACAACAAAGTACAAACTAACAGTTATTTAAATTGTCTACACAGTGTGGAGAGAACATCGCCTTATACGAAAAATTCATATTTTCAACGATTGCATGATATGTGGAGATGGAAAATAGTGTATTTTTAAATCGATACTTTATTTGAAAAACTCTATCAATACATCCACTGTATCAACACTCCATTATATCAAAAAGCGTTTATCAATCAACGTTTTCTTGGCGAGATTATTTTTCAGCACATAATTCATGACCATCTCGAAACACTTGTACACTATGCCGATGACAACGATGCCCAACAGATAGTTCTCGGTCAGTAGCACAATGCAACAGAACAGCAACAACTCAACCTGGAAGAAAATGCTCTCATTGCCGTTAAACAGAATTTGATCGAACGAATGGCCGTTGTCAATGTAGAAGACTCCTTTATCTGTAGATGAAAAAATAAATGAAGACTGAAGCACATGTCTTGACACGCTTAAACATACACTCTCACTTACTTTCCGTAATGTAGCTCTGGAATTCGCAGTTTAAAATGTTCTCCAGAATACTGCGCTCTTGAATTATGTAGTCCAGATCTTTGAGTGCCTGTGCGAAAGAGAAATGAAACACATTATAATGTTTTGTTGTTCATATTATACATTCTATCAATTCTTACGTGATCAACAAACGCGGCAAAAAAGCGATTCACGTTGTAGTACGTCAGGATCGTCCGCTCAAAGTTGTACTCCAAGCGGCCTCCGCCTGGACTAGTGAATACCTCGCTAGTGCTCATCTTGGCACTGCCAATGAGTTGCGGTTGGTTCAGATGTTGATGTGGCCCTAAAGAGGACGAGTTTCGGAGCGGTGTAATCAGCTTGTCATAAAACAGGCGAAGATTTTTTGGCACCAGAATGGAGTACGTTTGCTGTTCGGATCCCGGCAGCAAGCCCCGATTACCGCACAGGTTATCTTCTTCGCGCTTAAACTGCATAATCATTGAGCACATGTCCGTATCGGAGAAACCGTGCGGTGACCGACCGTGGATGTAATAGCCGTAGGACTCCATGCTCAGTATGAACACCGATATGTTCGCTATCGAAGCGACATCGATGAATTGTTGGATAGCGTTTTCTATGAAGCGATCATGTATTAAGAAATTGTACAACCGTTGGGCAACGTACACCGTCGTGTAGATTAGAATTCCAACCGCAATTAGAAGCATCTTGTCCGACTTGCCCAGGAGTTCATCGTTTCGGTGCAGGTGCAGGTGGAACGCATTGGAAGCCCAATTTTCGAAGCCCAGTATCACAAATGCAAGGGCCAGCGAGACGATGTGTGCAAACATGGAAATTTTGCGTTTGGTCGCCAACTCCTGCCATTCATTGGCGATGAAATAGTTCCGCCAAGCGGATACACTATCATGTGAGCTGGTGGGTTTGGTCTGAAATGGAGTGTGGAGATAGAATTCAAAGGACTTAGAATATGTTCCCATGCTACTCACATTAGTGCTGGACGCAATGGAAGGAGTGTCCAGCTGATGTAAGCGCTGTCCCATCGTGCTAATATCGAATATTTTTGGACGTTCCCAATCGATGAAGAAGATGTCCACGTTAGCCATGTAGAAAAAGACGCGCATCAACTTCAGGAGCTATAAAGTAAGGTAAGAGCATTGGATCTATTTGTAAAGCTGTTACTACATTCTACATTTAATTTCCACTCTCACCTTTAAAGTGAATGCCACGTATATGAACACCTCTACCACGTTCTGTACTTCCAGTGGCAGCAATAGATGTACTGTGCTTTGTGTTTTATAGGTGAAAAAGGCATGCAGCACAATGATCGCCAACACGATCAGAAATGCCGTACCAAGGTACGATCCAAGGTAGATGATGAAGTTCCAAAATACCTCCATATCGTAGTACATCTTGTTCTGGCGCAGTTTGTAGCAGTACGATTGAAATACGCTCATTGAAAACGCCAACAGTATGAATATTGGTAGAAGAATCTGTAAATGAACATTCAAATGCAACTTGGCATGAGAGAATGCTAGTGACTGCCGATGGTTGTTGGTCCATACCTCCAGTAAAGAAGAATAACTGTAGGTCTTCGTAAACGACACACTAAACTCGAAATCGATGGTACTGGTCGATTGTGGAAAATGTGCGGACGATGAGGTGTTGAGCAGTGCGTACTCTATTCGCACCAGTGGTATCGAGATCCGGTTCGGATGTTTAGCGTGATCCGGATGGAGCTTAAACTCCAGCTCAATCTTCTTCACGTATCGTAGGAAGAAAAATTGATTCTTCACGTCTATCTCGCCATAAAGCTTCGGTTTGTGCAGCTCATTCAGTCCCGATACAGTATCCACGAGCATGAACCGTTTCACCAATTGCCATCGGTCTGGTTCTGTGTCAGTGTTTTGGCTGAAAGCGTTCGCTATCAGTATCGGAACCGAACGTATCAGACGTACTCGCTGCTCGTAGTAGTTCACGTAAAGCGACAGGAACTCTACCTCCCCAAAGTCCTCTACGAGCCGATTCACGTTCAGAGCACACTTGCGTTGATAGTTTTGTCCAAAGCGTATCCGTTGCTCCTGGCTCACATCGTACCGTTCGCATAGGTTCAGATCGGCAAAGCGCATTTCGCGAAACTGTCGCAAATGGCCGTGCAAATCGTAGTTCACCAAGGTGAAATTGAGCGTGTTGTTTATCTGAAACGATGGTAATCAATCAGGAAGCTTTAGTGTGCCCTATCGAGTTATTGCACCGGACCCCGCGGGGCTCCGACCAACGCGTGCATGTGCAAATAGTTCGTGTCGGTTTCGTGTGGCGACATATTTGCATATTCGTGTTTCAGGATATTAGTGTGCAGCAAAAAAGGGAATTACGACACGTAAGTCAAAGGAACCGAGAGTGCACTTAAAGGCATAAAAGATTACAGAGCCGAGATTGTATAATGCAGATAAAAGTGGTCTCACACAGGCGAGTGACTTAGGGCGGAGGCATTTCCATTTTATTTTCTTTTGCATTATTGATCGTTAGTAGCCGTAAGTAGGTCTTTTTTAAGTTTAAAGAAAGTTCCCCAACGTTTTAATAAACCTCCCAACGTCCTTCGCAGAACGCTCAACATTGATTGGCGTATCCGGTACAAATAATCAAACCTACCAACAACAACATGTCTGCCGGCGAATGCAACACCCACCACGACCCCAACAAACAAATCAAAGCAACCAATGTCAAATATTTGCTCCTAGTAACCACTGTAACCCACCAACAGTTGAGGCTATTGTGCAGTACGGCACCAAAAGAGATACTCCATTGGAACACACTGGTATTTTTTCATTGATTAAGTTAGCCATATTGTCATAATAGTAGAGGATGGGGCACGTGATTTGATTAAATATTGAAGAGGATCAGTTAATAGTGACCTTCGGTGGTGGTAAAACATTTACCCGTCGGTGAGACACGGAATCACGCACTGTTATTTGATTGCACTTGACCGGTGGTAATCCATGGCCACAAGAAGATTGTTGGAAATTATCGAGGTACCTAACATTAAATAAATCATTCTTTTTCATCCGCATGGTCTTTTCATCGCATGGTTTGAGAGATGCATAGGTATGTTCTGTACTACTTCTAAATAACAATCCCAACAAGTGGGTCAAAATGTGTCTTAGTTTTTTAACCCCAGCGGAAAGTCTTTAATCTCATTTTCAGTAGATGCTCCACTCTATAAATTTTCTACACGACCCGGTTCCAAAAGGATCACGTTTTCCACCCTGTTGGGGTCTTATTTTGACCCACTTCAAACGGTGGCCGGTTAGAGCAATCAGGGGGTGGTATCGTTAAAATTAATCATAGTGCATACATTATCGCCCACCACACTTTTTCTTTCGCTAATGAGCACCATGTTCGTCCCCAAAACTTATGTCGTCCTGGTCGGGGTCTGAGTTATGCTAGGGTTCGAAAAAGGTCACGCAACCGACGCGGTCACATAATATGACCACAAAAAGATTAATAAAAGCACGATCAATAGGTGGCTCACACTGTAAGGTCCTAGCGCGAAAAACCGGAAGTAGTGGAAGTGGTTTTAGTGGAGAGTATTTATGTCGTTTAAGTAATGGGGTACTTTAAAAATAGTGGAGCGACTTACCTGGTTTGTAGCATCGCTATCGTAACTGTAGTCCAGATATTTCTCCAATAACTCGCTGACGTACTTTCCACGTCGGTAAAACAGTCCCGGTCGAACGACATCGGGTCCCAGCTTCGGTAAGGATCCTCCAGCACCAACTGCTCCATCGCCGGCCAGATAGCTCTGACTGGCACTGACAACACTGGGCACACTACCAGCACCTCCCGTCCCAGTTGCACCCAACGCCGCTAGGTCGTACGTTTGATAGGTGTAGAAAATGGCACACGGTGAATGCCGCTCCAGGCTGAAGAAGCTCAGAACGCACAGATTCGCCAACTGCTGGCAGTGTCGCACGCTTCGCATCACATGACAGAACACTATTAAGTACTTCACATTTTTGTACACATTCACATTCTGCCGGTTCTGGTGCAGGAACCGATTCAGGCTAAAGGCCGGAAAGTGCTGTACGTCGCGAAGCAGTGACAGCGGTATGCAAAAATTATGAGCACCGCGCGGATCACCGGGCCATCCGTCGCGCTCGACGTACAGCACGTTGGCCTTTAGGTCACACTCGCAAACCGAACGTTCGTTGCCGGGTGGAAAGGTACGGCGCCGTTGGTAGACGCTTCTAGTGGACTTTGTCGTATTGACGATGTCCACCTGGATCGTTTTGCAGTAGTTGACCGTATCGAACCGCTCGCCGGCAGGGAACTGGGCAAAGAAGTCACTCACATTTTGGCAAACTGGCCGCTGAAGGACACTGTCATGGTCACGAATGGCTACCGTTTGTTCGTTGCACGTGCAGGATAGTTCTGGAACGAAAGGAATATTGTATTTTCATTACGCGATACGTTTCCTTTCCAGTATGCATGCAAATGCTTCCTCCTTTTATAGAATGAACTTTAGAGCGATGCAGTACTTGGGAGGATGTATTTGTTTAATCGATACGAGGTTGCTTAATTCAAAATTTTAAACTCCTGACTATTGTCCTCGAAATACTTACTGTCTTTAGCAGAAATCAGGTGCAATCCATCGTCACACAAGCTACACTTGAAGGCAAACAGATCATAGTACTCGTTTGACCGACAGTCATCGGGCGTGGCGTACAATTGCACATCATTGGAATTGTAAAAGTCAGCATTAGCCAGGACGACGAAATCGCTAGTCGAGAGTGTTAGCAACAGCAATACGGTTCGGAACATTGTAATGTACTGAACACTTAAGACTCCATAAGCAGACAAATCCATCTTGTAAAAGCTCAAGGAGCTCTCCTATTGGGCATTGTCCGTCTTCTGCACTTCACTAACACTTTCACTTTCACCAGTGTCCCTACGATAGTACAAACAGACCGAGAGCTCTGCGGAACGTATTCACCCTCAGGAACTTTATGCTCGACTGCATCATAGCACGCTGCTGGAAGGACTTGCCAGGTGGAAATCTAGTATGTAAACATGGAAACATTTGTTTAGTAGGTATCACCATGGTAACGGGCATGGTGTGCAAATACGATTCCGGCCACAACCACAAACAGCCGCACCATTGCAACAGATGAAGCTATTAAATTAAAGGTGGATTAATATGAATTTACCTTCCAAATAATGTAAATTTGAAAAATATTTGACAAAACAAGCTTGCTTGCGTTTGTCTCGTAATTGTTCCTGTTATCAATTACAATATTGATGGTATCGCCATTTTCAAGCGCCCCTAAGAAATATTTTAACCTCAACTGCGTTTCAACCCAGTTGTATAGTCTGCTTATATTAATATAATCGTTACTACAATCTTTTATCCGTACGGTGCGATGTTTTGGTTTGAAACGTTCGTTTCAAAACAATGTCGACCAAACAACTGTCACACGACAGCGCTGTCAGTTTGTTGACGTTTTGGTTCCCCGTTTTCATTTTTTCCTTTCCTATCGGTTTTCATTTGTATGGTCAATTTATAGTTGAGTTTTCCTCACGGCACGGGTTTTCTTTCGAACTTTCTTCACTGAAAACGAAAACCTACCGGCCGCATTTGGCTTCCAACGTTTTCCGCGAGCGCAGGTTTCTGCTGTGCCGTTCTGTACCGTTTGCCACCTATTTCTAATTAGTGCCGAACCTAGGTTTATTTCTCGGAAGTGAACGCCAGAGTTACGACACTGAAGAGAGATGTTCGAAGAAGCGGATAACTTTGCGGATCTGTTCCGTGGTGGGCTGCCGTACTATCTGCTGATCACCCTTCCAATTCTGATCATCTGCTCGTCTAATCCGGTGCTGGCTGCCAGCGAGTTTGGCGTTCAGCGGATGTCACAGTACGATGTTCACGGTGCCGCATACGGTAAGAAGACATTCCCCCGTTTTCGGTGCTATTTTCCCGGTTGAGGTTAGGACGACTCGGCGGTTGAGAATTAATGTTTGATAAACGTTTACTTGATCCAACACGGTAATTTGGTTTATTTGTGCTCATTTTGTTGTAGGGTGCCGCGCGTCTGCGTTAAATTTGGAAGCCAAATCCCTGTACACCTGGCAGACGTCCCGGCATTGTGTGTTGACCCGGTTGCAGGACCTGACCATTGACCATTTTCGAGAGATCCGTGCAAAGGCCGGTGGCCTTGTGGTTCTGCTGCCCGAAGATACTGCTGCGCTGAGCTTGGAGGACAAGCAGGTACGTTTCATACTGTGCTTAACTTCGAAGTAGAACAATGTACTACTGCTAAGACAATCCTCCTAAACCAATTAGTCATACTGCAAGCACTTTCACTTGCGTGCGTTTGAGCGTACTAATTCAATTAGAAAAAGCTTCTATACTGATTTACGGACACGGTTTACCTTTCGTAGCACATTCACCTGCTGGAGCAAGCGATGATGGTGCAAGATGTCCCCATTCCGGTGTACTTCTCCAAATACGACCCTAAGCTTAACAGCATCATCGATGAAGTAACACGTACCACCGTGCGAAATCCCAAGCAAAGCAGTCAGAGCCGTGAATCCGCCTTCAGCGAAATATTCGGTTCCATATCTGCCAACGGCTATCAGATCGTCGTATCCGGTGCTTCTCATACTGCAAACAAGCAGTCCAAAATTCCGATCATTCAGGGTGAGCTCGCTCCGATGAAGCCAAGCAAAGCACTGGATGGCGATAATAAGCTGCCGCTTATCATTGTAACCGCACATCTCGATACATTCGGCCTGACCAACTCCCGGCAAAGCAATGCGGATGTGGCCGTACTACTGACGTTGGTAGAGCTGTTTAGCAAGCTGCATGCGAGCATCCCGAAATATCGGCTCATATTTCTGGTATCAGAATCGGGCCTGCTGCTCAACTTCCAGGGCATGAAGAAGTGGCTCGATTCGAACTTGGATGAAAATGTGCAGATACAGCACGCGGAATTTGTCGTATGTCTCGACACGATCGGTCAGCTGTTGGCGAATGAGAACATCTACATGCATGTGTCCAAACCTCCGAAGGAGGGTACCTCGATGAATAGCTTCTACAAAACACTCCGCACCGTTGCCCAGCGGTATGGAAATGTAAGCGTCGAAGGAGTGCACAAGAAGATCAATCTGGCAGACACACTGCTGGCATGGGAACACGAACGATTTAGCATGAAGCGCATGCCAGCCTTTACGCTGTCGAATGTGAAGGTTGGTACTGGAAACAATCGAATATTTGTTGTTGATGTCCTAAAATCGCCTCTACTTCTTTTCAGAGCCATAAAGATCCCATGCGAAACACCATCTTCGATGATGATACCGTGGAGGAGCAGTTGGATGCACTGGAACGTAATGTAAAAATTATCGCAGAGGCACTAGCAAGTCACATCTACAACGTACCCGCCGAAGATGGTGCGGCCGGAGAAATATTCACTGGCTCAATGGCCATCAGTCGGGAACAAATTAAGCCTTGGTTGCATATCCGTTCAACGCAGCAGAACAATGATCTGAAGTATGCGTTCGAAAAGTACCTGCGCAATGTGAAGGTAACTTACGAGAAGCCCGATGCACGCGAGCCTGATTTTATGCTGTACGACGATCGTGATGCGTTGCTGAACATTTACAACGTAAAGCCGGCCGTGTTCGATCTGTTCCTTACCTTTATGATTGCTGCCTATCTGACGGCAGTGTACTTTGCCATCTTCCACTTTCCGAGACTGTACGGTATCGTGTGCCGCATGACGGTAGCTAAAACCAAAGTAAACTAAGTGTGGACGAGGGATACCGTGCGTCGTAAGCAGCATTCATCAATCGTTCTAGTGCACGGGTAGTGTGTAGCGTGTAGACTCCATTGTTTTGTTTCCGTTTCGTTGAAACTCCATCGTATTGGCATTTATGATCGAACCAATCATTTAGGGAAAGGAAATATCATTCTATTTGCTTCACCGAACGCTTCTCTTCTTTCATCACAACGCCTTCATCATTTCGTTAGGCGTTGGCTGTAAATGTTATCGCATCACGTTATGTTACCCAGTACTACGCTAGTCGGTAGAACGTTGAGTACATAAAATTCGTTTGTTTGATGGTTTTTGAACAAGCTCTCGTAACTCTGTCTCTTTGCGTATTTCCTTAAGGATTTAAGCATATCTCATCGTACTGAAGACTAGCTTTGAACGGCCAACATCAAGCAAAAATGGGAAAACCAAGTTAAAAGAAATAAAATCATGTAATTGCCAATTGACTGTGTGTTTCCACCAAAATATGTATTCCATCTGCTGCATGTTCGCATAGGGCCGACGACACATAAATACATAATTTAATTAAAGATGATTAAATTAACATTCAATTCGAAATGCGTTTGTCAGCCATGCACGGCTATTGAAATATTTCATCGCTGCGTCTATACACCCTGGTTCAATTCCTCATAGCTTTGAGGATATAGATTTGCGTACAGACATGAACTAATAATAGCTGGTGGTAAATAATTGTACAAATTTATGTATTCTACTTTCTGTACACTATCCCACAATGATTATTTCTTTAAAAATAAGAAATACAAACAAACATAATTGATTTTCGAATTTCGAACAACCGTACCGGTTTTTGACACAAGCTCACCCACCCTTGTCAGTTTGCATTTTCGTAACGACAATTTCCAACGAACGCAGAAAGCGAAGCAACGCTTGCATTGATTCCGCTTGTGTTTATTTCAGTGAAGACAAACTGACGCGCTGTGAGGCGATCTAGTCTTCATGGCAAAACATCAACCATTTGGTGCTTGTTGCTGGAAAAACTGTACAGACGCCATAGTTACGTTTTATTCTGGCTAGCGATACCTAAACTGGTGCGTACCTTCATTACCTTCAGCGGCAGACACCGTGTTTTGTTGAATCAAGAAACAGTGCTGCGTGTTTACGAAAACACCCCCGGAACCATGGCTACAGAGATGAACGAGTAAGTATGCAGAAAATGCACCATGCGTATCTGAAATTATTCTGTTAACAGGTGTTATTTCACAACTAGACGTCCGCTTTTCAGGATATCGGATGTGGAGGAACTTATACGCCAGGCAGGATTGGATGCATCGGATACTGGAGAAAAAATAGTGGATTACTTCAAGAGCAAACGAGCAGCGCAACAAACCAGAGGACGGCTGTATGACGGTTCGGACAATCCCATCAACTTCAGGTTGGATAACTTGCAGCCAGTCCAGCTACCACAAACAAGCCGCAACCAGCCGCAAGAAAATTCGCCCGTGAAAAGTCCAAATGCAACACAACCGTCCTGCGTCGTAATGGTCAAACCACTTTCCGACATATCTCAGGAGGGAAATAGAATGGCATCGTTCGTCAGTCCCGAGGTTGTGGTTCCCCGCTCGCCAGTGCACATGTCTATAAGGCGACTTCCAAACGTCACACCTCCTTCCAGTAGAAGTACCGTTCATGTAAGCCCATTAGTATCAAATCCCAATATGCTCGGTGCTCCGACGAGTCTTCAAAAACAGCTCTTATTACAGCAATATAAACGAAGAAATCAAATGAAGTGTGAAGCTATTCGAAATGCCACACAATTGGCATCGAGCACACCAATTGCAGGTGAATCTTCCGAGCGTCAGGGCAATAATTTGCTGGACTTTAGGGAAACTATCTCTCCGATCTACGAAGATCAAGAGCATGGTACACCACAACGCGTACCGCGGTCGTCGAACGTTCAACAAGGCCGTCCAGTTGACCGTCCAGGGCCGTCCACATCATCTGCTCGTTCGATCAATACGCCGGTTCCCGCTACCCAGGATGTACCTGATGCAATGGATCAATATCAACGAGAAAACACTCCTCCTCGGGATGAAAACCGCGTGATTGTTGTGCCGGAAACACCCAGCCCCGTTCGACGATCGCCCCGTGCACCTTGCACTCCATTAAGTGGGTTAACGTTACAACATCGACCCGATGTTCGAAGCTCCTTTTCAACACCTTCACAGAGGAGCATTCTGAAGAACCCGGATAGAAGTATTTCTTCGGCAAGAAATCGTGTAAGTTTTTCTGAGAAGCTGACTTCAGTGCGTATGTTGACGCCCGGTAACTCATCGGATGATTCCGAGATCACATCGGATGAAAGCGAAGACGAAGGAACAAAAAAGGGCGAACTAAGAAACAAACAATTAGTTCTGAATATACTGCAACGATCGAACAGCGTTATAAAGTTGCAACGTTCTCTGTTGGCTTTGGAGAGAAATCAATTACCATCGAACCCTGTGAGATCACCCGAAAACGTAACGAAAGGGGATGGGAACAGCAAGAACAACGGAACGAACCGTGCAATCGAGGAAAGCGTTCGCGAAGGAAAACAAAACGCTCAACAAGCTCGAATGTTGTTTGGAAGTAAACGATCAGAAGCAATCGAAGACTTGGAAGAACCTATGCCAGCTACGCCGGTTGCCAACAAAAGAAGCAACAATCGTACTAATGGTAACGTGATCAATATGATTATGGATGATTGGAATGAACCGACGACAGAACACATGGAGGTAGACGATGCAGATCACATCCGTGACGCTCAGATTGTGAATCATACGATCAATAAATCGCTTCCGATTACCAATATTGACACACCGCGCACGGTTATCATGGATATCTTCGATCCGCCGTCGGCATTTTGCGACGATAGCCAGCAGGGTGATCTCGATTCATCCAGCAACGAGTTGAACGCTGAACCAATGGCTTCGGTAGCAGAACCGAGAACAGATCAATCAGATTCATCGCGTAAACGGAAGCAGGACAGCTCCTCCCAACGTGGCACGATAGATGAAAACGAACCCGATGTTCCGTTAACTGGGAAGATTTCCAAACTGTCTAAAAATGTCACACAAAGTAAATTGCTACCGGCAGAGCGTATAGTGAGTGTCGATTCCCCGGACGATCACATACCGAGGGATATGATAGATGTCGTCGATATGATCCATAGCCGTGTCAATTCGGAAATAATGGCAAGTGAGTCCGAAAATGATCGGCGCACCACGCTAAATATACCATCCAAGCGTCGTAACACGAAACTAAAAGTGGATGCCGAGACGGAAATGTACTTCAAAACTGTGGAAAAAGCTTGTTCGCAGGATCACAACAAAAACAAACAGCGTAAGGATCGACGTAAATTGTTCGCCCAGAAAGCGTCGGAAGCGCAAGGGAATAATTCCGATAGCGATGAGCCCCAACCGTTGCCCTTGACGCAAGATGTCGTGGATGCGGAGCAGCAGCAGCAGCAGGAAATTCGTAGCGTAATTAAACCATTGTCTGTTTTAGTTAAGCGATTATCGGCTGGCACCATAGCAGAGGCTTCAAAATCAACGCCGATGCCAAAAAATGCAACAAAGGCAGTAGAAATCGATGTACCCTGCGACCAGTCCGTCGAATCTCCCATTAAAGACCAACAGAACGAGCAATGTGAAAAGTCCGACGAATCTCCTTTTAAAGAAAAGCAAAACGAAGAGCAGAACGAGAAGGGCGATCTTCCGAAGATCACCCATAAGAAAAGACCGATCGTTGACAACAGTGAACATCGAGGGTTAGTAGCTGAGAAGACTGCTACCCAAAAACCGAAACGAGATCGGAAAAAGAAAACGACACGTACAATAGAGAAGAACGATATGAGGGAATCAAATTTAATGATGGATAAGCTTTTGAAGAATGTGTCGAACGAAATTCGGCATCAAATTGAGAGTGAAGGTCCCCGCAGAAGTCACCGCAATAGACGACTGGCTGCCGATGTTTTGCGTAACAATCCGGAAAGTTCTTGTCACGATCCTCCGAAGTATGTAATGCCTACCATAAAAGATGTGTTGAAGTATTGTCAGCTATCGGACATGGTGATCACAAACGGCAAAGCTAAGGGAAAGAGTAAATCTTCCGGCGCGGGTAGTAGGAAAAATACGGCGAAAAGTCAGCCAAACGGTCCTGCGACGGTATCCAGCGAGATAGCGAACGAAAAGCAGAAACGAGACAGGCCAAGAAAAAATGTAGCCCAGAAGGAAAGGTTTGATAGTGACGGATTTCGTGTACCGCCCGTTCCGTCCGATGAGCCGGGACCATCGACAAAAGCCGACAGCAAAACGAACAATCGCTCAACAGAGACGAACGCTTCGGGTGTTTCGGGTGTAGCGCAGGGTGTGTCTATAGATTCGGGGCTTTCATCAGAGGTCATGATGGTAAGTTGTGTACTTCTCTTTACCGATACAGGCGGTGTATTTAATGTCCTTCCTCTTTCAGAGCGACGATGTGTCAGATGTACCACAGCCAGAGGAGCGACCATCGTCGAAGCAGAAAACTCCCGCAAATGAACAACCCACCCCGTCGTGTTCCTCAGCATCGGCATCGTCCAATGAAATAATGGCAGAGAAGCGTAAAACTCTCGACTGGATGATGATGTTGATGGAAAATCGACAGAAGCAACCCGCCGTACTGCCGATGGTTGGTATTCAAGGCTTTACCCATCTGTCGCTGGAGCATCTGGTATTCGAGGAGCGCGAAGGCATCGAGTATTCGTTCTACGTCTACTCAAATGGGGACAATTTTGGCTTCTTACGATTTCCGCCCAATACGGAAAAGAGAACCACACGCACCAAGCGTTGTTCCCTGGTAAGCCACAAACACACTGTCCGTTCGCACATTCGGTTCGTAAGTGATATGTTTCGTCTTCTGTTTGCAGAAATTTCTCATTCTTAATGGATCGTTAAAGTTCATCATTAACGAAAGCGTGGTCAATGCTGTTGGGGGTGATTTTTTGATGATACCAGCCAGTAAGTACCTGCACGCATCCGTCGCTGCCAAACCGTCAACATTATGCGAATAATTTATGTGATTTCTTTTTTTTTTGTCGAACAATTACAGGTTCATCTTACCGTATCGTAAATGGGTCGGACACAACGCTAATGTTTATGATAAAAACAAGCGAATCAAGCAAAACGGTGAGCGAAAAAGGTGGCTGAACACAAAACACGTTCGTTGTTCTAGTTTGTTAGTAAATTAAAGGGAACATACTTTAGGTGCCGCGGTACGGAAATATTGTAAAGCGACTTAGAAAAGAACATCTTCTTAGTTAAAACAATATTAGTGTTAACATCACCCGGTGCAACAATGTTGGTCCGCTGCATCTAGCTTGTATGGAGAGATTAGTGTTTTTTCGTTTTATTTTGTTCTCGCTTCGTTCTATCGTTTAATGTTTGCAATTTAATAAATTTAATGCAAGGAACGTATTATTTACATGAGCAAAATTAATTGCAATTTTCAAGATTAGTGAACCAAACCCTCCGCCTGCATTGGATGGATCGATTGGATCAAATATCGCTTAAAGAAGAATAAAAACAGAGAAAGAAAAAGAAAAAAACGTGTTGCACGTGCTTAGCCGGCACAACTGTCTATTAATGTAGGCCACCGTACCCGCACGCACAATGCCACCTGCCACTCATACAAAAAAAAAAACTCCCTAAACCGCACTAAACCGAACCCCGGAGCGGTGGAAAAGTTGCCACCTTACATAATGTCTGCATGTTGTGTTAGACACGTGTGGCGTACCGTTACCCCACCACTGCAGCACTGCTGTGACCCACTTTTTCCGCCCCACCGCGAGCGCTTGATTTCCGTTCGTTTGTTGTTTGTTTTCCTTCCGGCACCCACGCACTCTTTCGGGGCGTTTTGCTCTTTTTCTTTTTTCGTTTGTAAACGTGAACGTCCGCCGCTTTGACGGTTGAAATGGTTGGAATATTTCGATGTAGACAAACGGTGTCACGAAGAACAACGTCACACGTGGAAGATTAATCTGTTGGACGAAATATGGATTATGCTCGGAGCTGTTCCGTGGAAAAAGTTACTTCTATTGACAGTGTTATAGTTCGTCTCATGTGCTACAAATTAAAGGCACACGGTGAGGAAAAGAACGTGACAAATCAAACACAATACGGAAGGGGGCACATAAGTCGTTTTCACCAGTTACTAGGAATGCTGTTCGTTAAAACGATTTTGTCCGTACAATTAATGATTTGTCACGAGGTTTATTAGGCTTGACGTCACGTGGTTAACAACAGCGCAAGGAAAACGATAGGAATGCTCTATGCCAATGCTGAAAAGCCACGCTTTGTGGAGGGGGTGGTTGACTGGTCCTGGGTACCGGGATCATTAGTGTCGGATGTCTTCGGGGCAGTGCAGTTTAGTAACGGGCGTGCCATTGGATCTGCCTGCAGGCAGTCGCGTGGCTGTAACGGTGCAAAGCAAAAAGGAGGAGGAGGATCGCACCAAAAGGGAGACGTGCAATGGCCACTGGCAATGTGTCGAAATGTGAGCAAGTTGCCGACAAAACATGTCGTTCCACGTGCTGCTTTAGTCGTTCTACTTTGGTGATGTGCCTGCTTCTTCTTCGGCTTTGCTAACGAACTAAACCTAACGACGGACACATCTCATGTTACAAGCAAGTGAACTGTATGAGTAATTTGGTAGCAGCATTTAATGAGTTACGCAAGCAGATTATCCGAAAAAAAACGCAACGGGTTATATTTCGTGCAGCTCGTTATTGACCATCTTATATTTCGTGCAGCTCGTTATTGACCATCTTTTCTTCTGTGGCTCTACAACCTGACGAGGTCTTGGCTGGGCGTGCCATTTCTGGCTTTCATGACTTGAATATACCCCCACACCAGGATAGTCAGTAGTGAAGGGCCGCTCCGATCGCTCCGGAGCCCGCTCCGGCTTCATGCTGGAGCCGGCTCCGCTCCAACCGTTCCGTGGTGCTTGCTCTGGTCGCTCCGGTCGTTGAATGTAGGTAATAGCAGCAAGGATAGCTATTTACCTTTTTTATTTTTGTACGCATTCTTCTTCTTCTCTTATGGCTCTACAACGTCGAGAGGTCTTGGCCTGCCATTTCTTGCTTCCGTGACTTGAATGTACCCGCAACAGGATAGCCAGTCCTGCGTACGGGAGTACAGCCCGAATGGGATTCGAACTTCGGTTCTGTCCGTTCGAAGACCGGCGCCTCAATCTCCTCGGCCGCCGAACCGCTCCATCCGTGTACCATCCTGTACGTATCCGTGTAATACTTTTTCGCACATATAAAAAACATTGACCACAAAGTTGCTTTCAGTTTTCGTGCGGGTGTTTCCGGTTGGATCGGTGTTCGCTCCGGAGCGGTCGGAGCGTGCGGGTCGGATACGTGACGGGAGCGGGTCGGAGCCGGGTCTGGTAGCGGAGCGGATTTTCCCATCACTAATAGTCAGTCCTGGGTACGGGAGAACGGACTCTGAATGGGATTCGAACCTCGGTTCTGTCCCCGTTCGAAGATTGCCTCAGTCACCGAGCAGCTCCATTATTGACCATAACACCAATGAGGTGTGTCAATTCTATACATAGGTAATAGTTTCCTTGGCGTGTGTTTGCTCCGTTAGATGATTTCCTTATCGAGAGACATGCAACATTTATGAAATGCAAACCCAGAAACACCACTAGCATGTTTTCACGTTTTCGCGGGCAGGCCTTCGTCCTCGGTTCAACGTGATCGTCGTACAGGAGGACCTGGAAGAGAGGCTCATGATTTATGAATGATTTGTGTGTTTTTTTTTTCAGTTTATACCCCATCTGGGTAGCAAAGTTCAAGCAAACGTGACACACAGAACAAGAACGCAAATTGTCGTACGCAGTTCGCCTGGTTTGAGGGTCATGAGTACGCAAAACAAACCTTCGCCCTCAACAATGCCACAATGCCGTCGGGTATAGAATATATTGAGAAGAAATTTCATTTCCTAGTAAATGTGGTTGAACTTGTTTTTTGGCGTACTTCCAAATGTTGTAGCGCATTATATTAGACAGTACTGAGGCAATTTCGATGTCTAGGAAAGAACGAATGAATTACCGAGAACGAGACACGTGCTATGAATGTGACATGATGAACATTTCTCAAGAATCCAGCGTCTACGTCGGTGACCGAAAGATCTCCGGTAATAGAAAACAAAAAATCCCATTTTTTTAAGGACATGATAACGAATTCGTTTTCCGAAAGCGCATACATCGTGCCACGTGGGGACACTACACTTAACGGAGCGGAACCGATAGCGAATGCTGAAATGTAAATTCAAAATGGCTAAAAATATACCTTTGAGAAGAAAACAAAAATTACCAATGCACATCTTCCCGTACGCGGACGTACGTACGTTCGTATTACGCCGTACGGATGGATCCAGTGTCTGTGGCCGGCCTGTTGGTGATAGAAAAACATGCTACATAATTCACCATGCACACGGCAAACCACGCTGGCAGGATTCTGTGGTGAAACGGGTTTAGAACGACCGGAACCACTGGAATGGAATGCCTGTGCAGGGGAAGCTGACTGATGAAAGGTGGCCGATTAGTATAAAAGCCGTGCCGTGAGCACGTGTTCTGGCAGCCTTCCCCGTGACTCACAATAAGGGATTTTCGCAATGCTGTGGACGACGGGGTGGGATGGAAAATGTGATGCGGCCAATGTATGCGTGCATTCGTATGGATTGCAAATTCGCAACAAACATCTGCTCTCCGGTCGGTCGGTTTCAGGCTAGGCGCGAGAGAAGAACTTTACGGCAGCCGGAAGTAGTTG
>KI423055.1:0-13450 GCA_000473375.1 Anopheles culicifacies | reverse complement strand
AAAAACATATTTAAACTAAATTTTGGGTATCGACTGCATCACGCGCAAAACATGTTCGACACCCTTGCCAACCGCTAAGAAGCATGAGCGCGCTCTTTTTGTCTCGAAACGCACTGAAAAAGAGAGCGGGAGAGCACAGCGTACAGTGGGTAACGTTTTAGTGGGCACGTGTTTATTTGATGTTTACGAGTTAAATTTGATTTTCGCTGTTTAAACTACTACAAACGAAGGCAAACAAATAGATGAACGCTTTGAATAAAATTTCAATACAAATATGGTGGATAATTTAACTTTACGGCATATTGCAGATAGTTTTTTACTTCCCCTACATAAACGTAACACACTGTAACGCAACCAAACCAAGAGTGAAGCGAATCCGCTCCCGGAACATAAACAGCATTAGAAGCGAGCGGAATGTTGCGTTTGTGTTCAGAAAGTCCAGAGAAACGCAACGCATCTGGTGTGCGTCGGGATCGTCGTTCGAAAGTAAATTTTTCCAACCATTAGTCCGTGGGTTGGAGGGAACCCAGACACAAGCGACAAGTGTGGAACGAAATCTCCGCATTAAAGGCAGTGAATACGCCAGTGACAAGAACACCGCACATAGGATATTGACCGCGTTCCCCCGCACAGTGATTTGGGAATTTTGGAGCCAATAATTAGCACGTCTACTGTTGGGGCAGCTGGCGTAACAAAAACCACCGAACGAGTTCTTTCACGCGTTTCGACCATCAAGCAGCCGTCGGACACAAAGGGGAATAACAATCACCCAAAGTTAGTGCTCTCTGTGTTGGAAGAGAGGTTGTACAGTGACGGTGCGGTGCATTTGATGTTTCTTTCGTCGCTTGCTTTGTTGTTCGTTTGTGGTTTTTTGTGAATACAATTTAGAAGAGTGCACAGTCAGGAATCGTTTGTGTATGCGTGCGTGTGTGTGTATGTGCGGCAGAAATAGCCATCGCCTTTTCCTGCCTCCCCTAAACCGTTTCCCACGTGTGTATTGTGTTTGGTAAAATCGCAACGAATTTTAGGGTGCAGTTGCGTTAAGTAAAATAATGGTTGTGTACCATCCGAGGCAAGAGTGTGCAAGCGATTAACAACAACAACAAAATTACACACACGCGCAAAACGACCCCCTATCCAGAAAGGCCCGTGTCGCGGCGGTCGCGGAATTTTGGGCGATATTGCAAACAACACGTGAAAACGGTGAGAAAAAGAGTAAACGAGAGAGAGAGTGAGAAAAGGTGACTGACGAACGGTGCGCGAAAATAAAGAAGAGTTCTTTTTTCTTTTGGTTTGGTTTGTTGGTGGTTGCTGTCTTCTCTGTTGTGTAGCGGCCATTTTTGTGCTGTGCTGCGGAAAGTAAGTGTTCCGAGAATTTCCGTAAACCCCCGTGGTTTTTACTACGGCACCCCTATCCATTGAACCCTGTGTTTGGATATTGGTGTGTTGGTTTGGGGATTTTGTGTGAGTGTTTTTTTTTGCGCGCGTGTGAACATCGACTAGACGGCACCCCTCAAGTGGGCTTGATCTGTTGGCTTCTGTATTTGCTGCAACAGGCGCTCACGAAAGTGTGTGTGTGTGTGTGCGTTTTGCACGTGTATTTCCATCTGGCGAATAATCTAGGCGTGAAATAAACAAGACGCCAAATTATAAAGGTTGGATAAATTGCTACGATTTCGAGGAATCCCAGCCGAAAAGGCGTTTCCATTGAGATTCGTCACCGCCACACAGGGAAACGGAAACTAGCGCCACAAGGTAAGAGTTACGAAGCTGGAAGAAGGCAATGAATCGAGTTTGGATTTGTTTTTTTTTTTCAAGGTTAAGAGTAGAAATTGCAGGTACGCTTGCCGGTTGTTGAGTTGAGGTCGAAGCTACGGAGAGCAGAGCCTACTTCGAAACATCAAGTCTTATTTTAGTGACCAACTGCTTCAGTATTACTTGCAGTTCAAGTAATATGGTCTTAGTAGGCGATTTATAATTCTATAGATGTAGGGGAATCCACCCATAACCACGGGATGTAATCACGGGAAGACCCAGGAAGCTGGATTCCTTTGCCATATCGTGGCAATACCCCGACAAAGTAGTAGAACGAGTATATTGATCCAGCAGGTGTAGAGAGCTTGCATCATACATGTGTTGTTTACTGTCCCGTCACACCGGTCCTCATAAAGTAATATGCAGGGGTTGTTTACGTACTTGGCAGACAGACCGATACACACATGCGAATGAGAGCTAAATGAAGTCACAAGACTAAAAAGGATTATAATATAAATAAAAGTCTTTGTAGTCGTCCATCTCACACTGCAAAACTCACTCTGAACTAGAGTGCGTGGACACCTCCTTCTCCTCCTTTCATATCCTTCAAATTGGCTCTTCAACCTCGAGAGGTCTTGGCCTGCCATTTTTGGCTTCCGTGACTTAAATGTACTCGCAACAGGATGATAGTCAGTCCTGCGTACGGGGGAACGGCCCGAATGGGATTCGAACACCTCGGTCCTGTCTGTCTAAAAGACCCGCGCCCCCATCTCTTCGGCCACCGAGCTGCTCTTCTCCTTTCATATGCTCCAATCAATATGGGACTAAATTCTCAACTTTTATCGGGATTTGGAAATCAGAATTACGACATTTGAACTCACCAAGGGTCGTGTTAATGTTGTTGTACATTAGACTTACTTATTGTGGATAAAGAAGTTTCATTTGAAGTTAATTTAGGTATAGAAAGTTTAATGGAGCATTTCGGTGGCAGAAGAGATAGCGGCGCCGGTCTTCAAACGGGGGCAGGACCAATGATCGAATCCCATTTGGATTGTTCCCCCGGACGCAGACCGATCGTTCCCCAAGACCTCTAGAGCTTGTAAAGTCATAGAAGAAGAAGCAGAAAACTTCATAAGATCCGGACATGAGTACAATACCTAAATATAGCATCAAACGTAAAAGAAAAATTAAACTTAATAACGACCTCCGGTCAAAGTGCCGCGAAGGCCATCGGTAAATGGTGGCATAGCTATGGGGATTGCATTAATCCAAAAGAATCTTTGAAGCTTTTTGTTATGTCCTGTTTCAGAACGTTTGTTCCATTTTCCACTCCACACTATCAGCGACAGACAAACATGTCCGACCAGCGAGAAAAAGGGCATAAATAAAATGTGGTACACTTTTTTTAATTATCTCACTTGTTGGTGCCGTCCGCGTTGACCGCTTCTGGACGTACCTCTTCATGCCAGTGTCACTATTTTGGCATGTTGTTGTTGTTGTTGTGTCGTGTTACCCTGATAACATTGGACTTTATTTTTCGGTTGCAATTTGTTTCTCTATTTTCTTGAACTCTCAAAACGTTCCGGAATGGGAGTGTACTATCGGAGTTGAGCTGTTTGCAAATAGTAAAAAAAGGAAAGGCACGAAATGTGTCGGCCAAGCCAGAAAGAAGTACTGACACATCGTTAAATGGGTAGGGAAATGTTAATCTTTGGTCGTTTTTTTCTCTTTTTTTGGTTTGTTTGGTCCTCGTTGGTGTTAAAGATCATAAATGTAGCTGATTTCTGCGTGTGGAAAGTTGCTAATGAGAGTATGTATTTCTTCTTAATTTTAGTGAAACTTGGCGCCTGTCTGACATCTGAACATCCTCACCCAGTCACTAAGCGACGACCGCGCACAGCAGCAACGATGCCACTGTCTATGACGAAAGCACCAGCATCCGGTGAAGATACGAGCAAAGATCGGTTACTGGAACCACCATCACCATTGGAATCGAGGAGCGAATCACCACCGATGTCTCCAAGTCCCAACCTAGCCCAACCGCCGCAAACCACAATCGGAAGCGCTGCCGGCATTCCATCGGCCTTTGGCAACTTCTCCGTGATAAACTATGGTAGGAGTAAAAGTGTTTCGATGTCTCATTGCGATAAGTGACCGCGGAAAAGCCACGAAGTCTCCACGTGATCTCGGGGATCTTGTGTGCGGATCCGTACAAGTGATCGAACGAGCACGTGGAGCGTCGAGAGATCGATCAATCGCACTAGCGCGAGATAGCGTGAGCTATGCATATGGATCCGTGTATACAGCTTTTGCTGTAGAGGCTCTCCTCCTCGAGTGTCGTCAGCTCAAGGAGGCCCGAACTCGCCGAGTTGGGGTGGGTCAGTGCTGCATGCGAGATGAAACATCAATTTGAAATGAATCGAGCGCCTCCGGAGATCTTGATCGAGCTTAATCCGATACGATGATCATTATCTCGTCAGTTTGCTGTTGGATACATTGGTGCGAAACTCTGTGCAAACACGCTCAGCTCAGTACTCGATGAAGAGATGATCTAACAACCATCGGGCCTAAAGTAAATATCGTGTCCAACACGGAGCTCTCCTTCGCACAAACACACACTCGATCGTGATTTGCATCTCGATGTCTGGTGGAAGTCTTATGGGGTGGCATATGGGAAGAAGGGGTTGCAAACTGTTTTGCCTAGAGGTCTGGGTTTTTGCTGGCTGATTGTGGTTCGCGTTTCATGGCGCACTCGTCACGTGTATTGGCAAGTGCTGGATGGTGTGTTACTACGCGCGCCAACCATGCGCTACAATCAACGTGCTCTCTCGTCACTGAGAGTGCGTTTTTTGTATTTGTTGATTCTTTTGAGCGCAATTAACAGAGGCAGGCAGCCAGAACGAGAGACACACGTCCCGTTTGGTTGGGTGTGATTCCGCGCTGTGCTTCGCAAATTCAAAAGGCAAACGCGGCTGTGTTGGACCGGTTTGTTTCCATCGCAATGCAACGGCCGTTGTGAGATTCAGCAACGGCTCTGTGGGAATGAAAGTAAAAGTTCTCACTTTCGACAGCATCGACTGTCGTTCGCAGAACTTGCACCGAAGCGAGCGTTGGATGGAAAGGAGAACCGCACCGTAATTGAGCTGCGCGTTATGTAAAAGTGGTTCTGTTGGTTTTCACTTCTCCAATGTTTTTTGTTTCACATGTTGAGATTTTGAATTTAATCCGAGCTGTAGGTGTGGTGGCCATATCAAACGACTCTTTTTTCGGATGTCCGTTGACGTGTGTCAGCTCGAACGTTCAAAACCTACCTCCCCACGTAACAGCTTCCTCACAACATCTTCACGCTTCGATTGCCGGCCGATACTTCTTTGTTGTCCTGTGCAGTAGATCCATCCGTGTGCGGTCAAGATCCGATCACTTGCTAGCACACGTGACGTAGGCGAACGTGTGGTTTTAAAAATGTACGATGGTCGCGATATTAACGGTGTGTTTTTCTCACATCCACAACCTCACATCTGCGAGCCACAACCTCACATCTGCGTTTTACCGTACGGTCGCTTCCGGGGGTTTGGTTGTTTAGCAAACGAGCGGCAATGGAAATTGGTCGGCTATGACGTCAATTGGTTGTGGTTTTCGACAATGCACAAGGCGTTTGCGAGATGTGATTGATTAGATAGTACCAAGGAGCGAAGTAACTGTCTCAGCTAATGGGTGAAAGTTGGAGTGACCTATTGAGGTCATATGACTCTGTATAGTCGATGTCTTAACAGAGAAAGTAAGTCTCTGGTATTGGAAAGTAAGATAGGAGTCTGATCATACATTGCAGATCCTTTCTTTCTCGCATAAAAGAAGAAGACTGATGTAGATATTTGTGAAATATGACAATAAGTACGGAAAATAGTTAAATATATTCTTAATTTTTTTGTAAAATTTTTTATAGACCACCAGATGATGTCTGCAAATTTGCTCGTCTACTGAATTCCCAGAAAATAATTTAAAATATTCCTTAATTTATTGGCAATTTTTTTGGGTACTTCCTTCAACTCATGTCGGTAACATTGCTCCCTGTTTAATTCCAAATAGACGAAAATCTCATCTAACTTTGCAACATTAATAAAATGTACTGGAAAATTAATCTCAAAACTCAAAATAAGGGTCTTGTAATACTGACCATTCGCGTAATAAAATAAGTAGTTAATTCACAGAGAGGTAACTCACACACAGATTCATTCGTTTGTGGCTTTCTTCGACAAACATTGGTATTATCACCTCACCTCTTATAAATTCCATAGCGTCATCCAGTTCTCAACACCTTCCCCAGCCAAAAACATGCTCCCACTCCCAGTTGGAGTAGGGTCAGCTAGGTGAGATCTGCGTCTACAAGAAAAGTACGGCAAGGCATTAAACAAAGCGGACACGTGACCCAAACAACTCGCGCTAGGCCTCGTGAATAAACCGACCAACAGCTGAAGGGATAGGTTGGAACCGATGAGTAATGAATGCGAGCGAAAGAGAGCAAAGAAAAACACACACAAAGCTGAATAAATAATGTATCAATTTCATTGTAGCATTGAAACAGGAAGCTAATAACAGAAACATGTTGGAACGGATGTGGTTGCTTTAGTGCGCCCCCCGTGGTAGCCAAATTGGCAAAGGATGCAATCCCGTCCCGGATCGACGTCAACAGCGTTGCTAACCCGATTGTGTTTGTTCGCGCGAAAGTGTTGCACCTCACGCGTGATAACGGCCGAGCACGTGGTTTTTTAGCGTCCAACCATCCGCCATTATACCGGTCCGTGTTATAGCATGTGTGAGAGTACCCCGTCCTTATAGCTCTCTGCACTACTGGGTGGTTGACGTGCAGTGTCGCACAGACGAATGTGTGACTTCCTGCTTGTTGACGGATTGTTCCTACACACGACGGCCTGTGTGTGGTGTGTGAAGTAGTTGCTACCGACGTACTCATACAAATACGCCAGTAGTGGTAGACGGCGGGTTTTGTAGCGATAGTTTACTGGGCACCGACCAGGCGGAACCGTTTCTCCCGCTCTCGACATCGGTCGCATCCACGTGGCCTCGGACAGGGCTGGGACGCGCGAGTGTGAAAACGTGTTGCAACGCGACGACAACCTGCACGTTGTGTGCCGGATGGTTTTCACAAACGGTTTGCCCTTTTCGATGCGAGCAAGAGGGGCATCGAGATCCCGGGGAGGGTAGTATAGACGCTACTTACACTGACTGTTAACGACTCACGCTTGTCGACGGTGTGTGCGACGGATCTTGCCTTCCGCGATGATGATGAAGGGATGAGAGCATTCCGATAATCGGTGAGAATTTGAACTATTAGCAGCAGTTAGTCTCATGCTCATGTCTACACTTGGAAAGTTTATGGAGTCAGACAGGTGAATGACCGACCGGAAGTGGAGGGAGTCTGTTTAAGTTACTATTTGGACAAATAATAATAAGGTTCCAGTTGTCAAGTGAGAATAGGGTGGAATTTGGAGAGAACTATCAATAATCGAACCACTAGAAACCAATAGACGAAGGAATATCGGAGAGCTCGAGAGGAATATTGGAGAAGACGTAATGAGGATTAGCATTGCAGAATAATTCCTTATCAAAAAGATGCGATCTTTGTTCATTCTCTTTGGCGTCCGATCTGCCTGAGCTTATGTGCGTTAAGGCTTTAACTCTCATTACGACTGGAGCGTATCATACGGCTACGCCACTTCACACACTTTGCAGGGAATTTGCTGATGGCAACAGTGGCTACCAATGCGGCAAACCATATGTACCCGCCGGATCCCTTGTTTGACTGCACTCCAGTGGCCCAGAACGTGATCTTGCGTCAGTCGTAGTGTGTGCGCGGGTGTAAAGTGCTCTCGTCCCGTGTTTCTCGGCTTCTTGGGGCTTGGTATTTATTACCCACTACCGGATCCGCTCCAGAACGCAGCTCTGTCCCCGTCAGAAGAGTAGTGGTGGTGGAGGAGGTGGTATTTATTTAAATCGGGCACCAACTGAACAACGTTTGTTTTTTATGACGAATGGTAAAAACACAGAATGGGAATGGGTTCTCGCTCATTTCGAAGCCGTTCTGCGATGCAATATGATTTAAACTAAATATGCGTCGGGTGGTGGGTTTTTTTTTGTGTGGCGAAGTTACGTGCCTGGTGACACGGTTCATGTAACCTAACAGTTCATATGGTGTATTGGGTGCTAGCGAATGTATTCATGGGTCGTTACTGCAACGTGAGGTTTTTGTGACATTGTTGTCAAATCCTGACTCAAGCAGCAGAGAGATAGAGGGGAATTGGGGGTATTACTTTACGACATTTTTTTTAATTTATTGATTATTCTGACACTAATTAAGGTTTGTTCTGTAATTGTTTATTTACAGTTGGTAAAATTCAAAAGCAATCATCCTACAAATCATCTGTTCGTTGCCGGACGCCATACGAAAGGTGTAACGTTCGGTCGGTAGGAGGCACGGCCACTCGCGTCGTAGAACCACAGATGGACGATACAACCAACTCGTCAACCTTCTCCTCGATGGAGTTTGGTTGCAATAGTAGTAGCAGCAACAACAGTACCGGTATCGGCTGTGAAACCAGTCCCGAATCCAGCGAACAACAGGACAGTATCGATACGGAGGATGGAAGTACGTCTGGTCCACGATTACGTAGCCGTCGGTCGATCAGTGTCTCTTCCAGCGGATGTTCCAGCTCGATGGATGATCGAAACTTTGACTTCTCGCCGTTGGGAAGCATTATAAGCTGTCGGTAAGTTGTGTGTGACTGCCCGAAGACTAACGCCGTTTGTGGTTAACGCTCCGTTATCTCTTGTGCATTGTAGATGTAACTCGTACAGCATGTCAGACTTTGATGACGATGGGTTCCGCGAAGATAGCAGCGTATCCTCGGCATATGCAGTATTGTCCGGCTCACGGTCATATCAACCACACCATCCGCTGCATCATCATCACCAGAATGTACCTCACCATCCAAACAATCACAAGGGTCTGTTCGACATTGCGCTGAAAACGGTGAAACTGATCCGGCGCAATCAAGAGCTACAGCTGCGATTGGCCCAACTGCAGGAAGAGACAAACGCGTTCATCGATTCGGTAATGGCCAACCCGGAAAATGAATCGCTACGTTCACATTTTTACAGCACACAGAACAAGCGTTTACCGACAGTATCGGTACCGGTGCAGAAGTGAATCGGAACCGGAGGAAACAAATTTCCGGAGCAATTCGGACGAAATGTGAAAAGCGCTACAACTGAACGCTGCTGTTGAACAACTTACAATTTTGTGTTTTAGGTTAAATAACTCCTAGAACCGTATGATTTGCGTCATTCGCCTCAACCTCAGTACGTTTAAAGTGTATGTCGTTCACACAGCGAGAGAAATTAGATTAGATTTGTGAAATTAGTTTAGTTTCTTCATCCCGTTCTAGACACACGACTAGGTCAGAGGACGGAGAGGACGTTTATTTTAACTTATTGCCAACATTCAGGCACTAAACGTGTGATGATGACGCGTCCTTAAAATTCCCATTCATTGCATCGTTGTAGTGTAGCAAACGTTTGCTAATTAAGCTAGAGCTATTTAATCGGGTACGATAGGGAGAACGTAATGAACTGTAATACTGGCGCGGAAAACAACGTGGACGAACCCGATTTATCAATATAAACAGTGCTAAGCCACTATTTCAATAAGCAATCAATTTATCGTGAGATATAAGCATACTGTATGGAAGAGCTTTTGCTGAATTTGTACGCCAGTGAGGAAGCTTCTAACATCGTCGTTTAAGTTGTCCGTTGTATCTGTATGATTTGTGTGTGTGTTTTTAAGTATTCGATCGAATCGATATGAAGTGATAAAACCAGTGAACAGTCTTCTCAGTGAGATAGAATTGTTACAATCAAGGAATGCGATTGATGCGAGTTTTTCCCTCTCACCACACACAACTGTTGCAAATGTTTTGTGGCAGATATTTAATTATTGTGATTTTAATTTGTCAATAGTTGACCGTTGAACCACGGTTGTACAATAGCCCATATAGAATTCCTTTATTTGTAGCAGTTGTTAGAATTTGCGCACAGTTTTCCAGAGCTGCCACTATAGTTTTTGAATGGAAAAAATATTCTTTCTGAACCCATCTCGATTACATTTGAAAGGCGTTTTGAAGGAATACACTTAAAAGCGATTATGAAACATTATGGACTATAAAAAATCACATAAAGCAAATAATATACTTATCATCTACGAGGGCATGTAAGATTTGGATCGAGATTGATATAGAATGCTGTTGAGCGTGTGTTTGTGTGTGTATATGTACGCATAATTGGCCAGACAAATCTCAATCATATTTATTAACGATTAAGTAAAGGTGATCATGAAAACAAAAATCAACATTGTAATCCATTTCGAACGGTTGAATGAAATTCAGCTTAAACTAATTGCCGGTTAGTATCTTATTCGTTCGAACGTATAAGTAGGGTAACGAGCGAAAGCGAGCAGTTAAGTAAACTCCAAGTGGTATTTATATTTAATTATTTAATCTAAGCAAGAAAACTGAAATAGATGAAAAACTTTTTTCATTCTCCATTAACAAACACGATGGTTTGTGTGTGAAGAAAGGAGCGAATTGTTGAGAAAATATTTGAAAATAACTACAAACACAAAACAAGGTGAGTGTTAAAAATTGTTGTTGCATTAAATATATGAATTGCATGTATTTTTTTATTGAAACAAATTTTCGTGCTGATCATAAATTGAAAAAGAAACACCAATTTTGCTTTGAACGAATGACTGTTGTAAGGTTCCGTTGAAAGCTTTTATTAACCCTTGTCATGGAAACAACAGTAGCGCGCTCTGATCGCTGTTATATCATATTTCGTGCTAATGCGTTTATTATAGTTTATTCATTTTGTCTTAGTTTTGAGGTTTAGAGAAAATATAATAAGTAAATAAAATATTTAGAGGTCTGAATTCAACACAATGACGGCTCGGTGTTCCGGGCGATAGCGTTACCGGTCTTTAAACGGGGAGGTCCAGGGTTCGAATCCCATCTGGACCGTTCCCCCATACTTTGATCTTTAAACAGAAAAGTCGAGGGTTCGAATCCCATCACAACCATGTGATATTTTTTATATTTTTTTGCAGATTAATTCAAGTCACGGAAGCAAGGAATGGTAGTCCTAACCTTGTTTAGAAATAATTTCCGTGACTACAAGTAATTTAATTTTAAAATAAGCTATCCCTTACAATCCCTTAATCAACATTTATTTTATTATATTTTGGCAATAATTCTATTATCTATTCTATTTTTTCAATTACACATTATTCTGTACCCAGCATGACTAGTTAGTTTGACGTGTTTTAAAACGTCTCGTATTTTTCTTCTAGGGAATTTGATTATTCCAGAAGTCCTTCACCATATCGGCCGCCTTTTCACCAACCATTATGACAACACCATTCGTATGTGCCGATGGTATGATCGGGAAGATCGAAGCATCCACCACTCGCAATCCGCTTACACCGTGCACTCGCAGTTCCGGGTCGACAACTGCATCTGGGTCGCTTGCTGGGCCCATCTTGCACGTACCTGATTGATGTTGAATGCTAGCTCCAACCTCTCGCAGACAGCAGCGCCAATAATCGTTCGATCGGAAACGATGCTTCTCACAGCCATAGAAAGGTGTACTGAGCAGCTTTGCACCGTACGAGGCAAAACTGTCAGACTCGCCGATAAGTACCGCCATCTTGATGCCCTCTACCATCGTGGCCAGATCGTCGGGATGGTCGAAGAAGTTTCCTTCCATGTGTGGCCATCGGAAAGGATTGCGACTCTTCAACCATATCCGTCCGCGACTCTTCGGACGCATCAGTACAGGTGCGATGCCGAATGCGTGTTGTCCACGGGCTGATCCAAATGACCGTGCGTAGAACTCTCGCGTCATGCCGAATGTGTGACGCAATGCACCAGATTCATCGTTATTGACCGCACCCGTTCCTAGAACTAGCTCCACATCGGGATAGTCATCCGGTGAGCGAGAGTTATTCGTTTTTACGAAGGCAATCCCTTCGGCGCCACCAGGCACGGTGAAAGGTCCACGACGTCCTAGCAGATAGCTAAGAAAGTTAACCGGTCGACGCATGTCTTGCTCTCGGATGGTTACGGGCTGGTTAATAGTGAACACTAACCCCGAGAGTGTCTGGTGATCCTGCAGATTGTAACCCACCCGGAGGTCCTTGATTACTGGAATGTCTAGTTGCTGGAGATGCTCACGAGGTCCCACACCGGATAACATCAGTAACTGAGGCGAGGCTATCGCACCGGCCGCCAGAATTACTTCCTTCCGTACCCGAACCGTGTGAGTGCGCTTGTTCTTAGTAAATTCCACTCCAAAAGCGGTCTTTGTGACAGGATCGATCAAAATCCGGGTAGCCCACGAGTGTGTCGAGATGTCCAGGTTGGACCGATGACCGACCGGTTTCAGGTATGCACGGGCCGCACTACAACGCTCTCCATTAACCATGGTGGCTTGTGCCTTGTAAAACCCAAGCTGTACCGGATCGTTCGGATCAATCCGTCGGTAGCCGAAGCTTTTCCCGGCTTCGATGTATTGCTTCAACATCGGTGTTTCAAACGAACTCTCCTCAATGTGCAGATAACCGTGAGGGTTATCATGCTTTCCCTTGATATTCTCCGCCTTCTCGAAGTACTTCCGGACGTCTCGATATCCCCAGCCATAGTTCCCCGCTTGTTCCCATTCGTCGTAGTCTCGTCGATGACCGCGCCCGTACAGCAAGAAGTTGATCAGACTCGTACCACCCAAGCCACGTCCTTTCGGCCAATAGCAAACACCTTGTTCAAGGCCGCGGCATGCATTTCGCATGGGATCGGATCGATATCCCCAGCTGTACCCTGTGAGATGATTAAACAGAGGGTTTAAAGCAAGAGTGCTTAGATAGATGCAGCAGAACACTTACCAGTGGCCGTTGTCAGTCCCGCCGTTAGTGGTACGTTCGAGACAAGGTTTTCCTCCTTGCCAACCTCCAGCAGCAGTACGCTCCATTCGGAAACTTCGCTCAAGCGGTTAGCCATGACGGACCCACCCGAACCAGCGCCAATGATGACAAAGTCGTACTCCTTTCGAATTCGCTTCGCCTCCGGTATCGGCACGGATGCATTAGGGCCGGTGCGCACCAGAAAGCTCAGCTCATCGAACAGACTCTCGAAGATGATCGATGTAGCGGAGGATGACTGACCGAGTACAGGACCGATCATGAGCAAAAACACCATGAACAGCTGCACGAGCGATCGCGTGCCAACCATTACCACCGTCCGTGTCATCTGTGGGGAAGGAAAGCGAACCAAAGCGGGGTTTAAATTAAAGAACGATGTGATGATATCTTAATGATCAAAGATCGCCAGTGGCATGAGCAGTTTTTTTTGACTAATGCTTCTTTTGCAATTCATAACTCCGATTCGTACACAAATCAAATGTATACGGGGCTTTTTTTTCTTCTAGAGAACATTGCAATAATGGAACTCAAGCATCTTGAAGGTTTTTTGTTTTTGTATGACGAGTTGTATTACTTCGATAGGTAATTGCGAAAAAGGCGCACAAACGTCGAAGACGGAATGATCGATTCGTTCGTTAGATTAGCCGAAATGTGTGC
>KI423054.1:31903-46400 GCA_000473375.1 Anopheles culicifacies | reverse complement strand
TTTTTATTTTTTAAACCACCAAAGACCGATTTTCTGCACCATCAGCTTTGATTTCGATTGACAGAGCTGCAAATTGTTGACGCATCTTTTAAACTCATCCCATCCCTTGTCATTACATCTACACGCCCGGCACATTGCTTCACTGCACCGCGAAATCACGCGGCACTTTGCTCAAACATGTCGGCTCAAGGTATTTCTGATGGGGAACCATCAGATAGTGCTCCGATCCACCGCTCGGGAAGACACGTTTCTCCACAGCAAAGTCCTCCAACAGGATGCGACCCTTGCGTACCTGTCGTTCAGCAAAGCGGATTGACGGTCGTTTGCGATGTTTGACGCTTACGCTAAAAGGCGTACCATGGAGGAGATTTTCCGGCCTGCCAATTTTTCACCATCAGTGTACGCACTTTCACCTCCTCCCCTCAAACGTTCGGTCTTATCACTCCCCAAGGATAAGAACGATTTGTACCAGCGCATCATCACCGTTCTCTTTGAAGATGACTTGAAAGTCTCAATCAAACCACTCCCAACCCACGGAACTCCTCGGTGGGAAGGGAAGAATCAAATTTAATGAAGAGATAATTTTTCGTCCCACTTCCTGCGGGTGGGCACCCACCATCCCGCCGGCTTCTTGTATTGGCAAATTTTCTTTAAGTGATTTTCTTTTCCGTGCCGTTCCAAAAACTATAAGCCTCAGCCATGGGCAAGGGCACCAATGCTCTGATGAAACGGTTTTAAAATGTTGACTTTATGATTTTCGAAAATGGAATTAGCTCAAAGCCGGCAGCTGCCACCGAAATTTCCGCCGATGAGGGATTAAAATTTTGCTCTTCGCAAAAATCCATCCCACGGTGTCGAACTGACTGGTTCGCCATTTTTTGAGCTTAAGATTGAACCACACTTCCGGCGGGGGACATTCTCCGGGGAAGGGCGGGTAGCGAAGAGACGACGAGTTCGTCTCCGCGAAAAGATTATTGAAAGATTTTATCGACAAACCCGGCAATGCTATGACGAGATGACGAGTGACAACCTCGGGGTCGTGTTCACGCGATTCACGACAGGAAATGGTGAAGTGAAGCTTCCAGTCTAATGGTTGTGTTTCTTTTCCTGCTTTTCATTTCAGCTAAATCCTTGCCGCTTCATTGCGTGGTTGAGTCCGTCAGTTCGTTGCAGGCGACGCTCAACTTTGACACCCGCAGCCCCTGGAAGCGGCGGCCCAACATCGAAACGGACAGCTACGTCATCATACCGGCTGCGACACCATTTTGTGATATCGTTACGACCGCGCTCCAGCGGCTCGGCTATTCCACAGAGATCTCCAATGCAGCTAGAGGTAGGTGCAGCAGCACGTTTTTTGTATGATAAAGAGGGCAAATCGTTATCCTTATTAGGGATGCTATCAAAAATCTTTAGTATTCCGTTTGTAAGGCTAGTTCTCGGAGTTTTCGAAGCATTAAGCTAAGTTCGTTTAGGTCCTCAGATTAGAAGAATCCTAATAATTTTCCTTCAATTGTAACCTCAATTATTCTACTCCACAGGCTCCATATCGATCAAGAACTGGAAGTCTCTATCGCTCGATGCCATCTCGGACAATCCGCTCGTCTCGGTCAGCGACATACTCGGCGAGCTGACCTCGGTGGTCACGCTCAAGATTACGATCCTGCGCAACAAACCGTCCCAGCTGGCCGAAATTAAGGATAAACTGTTGAAGCTGCTCATTCTCCAATCACACGCACTGTTACGATCGACCGGCTGTCCCCTCGACGAGGTAAGCTTTCCCCAAAGCAAAATTCCTCGCGTTTCCACATTTTGAAGCGTATCATTCCGCGCGGTTTTTTGGAAAAATGCTCCCACGCGCACAAGGAGATTCGTTGAAACAGCAGGGCAAGGTAGTAATGCTAAATTCCTTGCACAAATATTTATTCTACAGCAGCTGGATGCCATCTCATGGAAGAAATGGTTCACTTTCAGCTCAACTCAGCTGGGTGAGCTGGCAGGGTGAAACAAAAGCATCCCTACGTTCGACCATCCCGTCAATGGTTTTTCTTAGCTAATTCTAATTAAATTATTCTCTTTCGAACCTGCTTGCTCCACCGCCCGGAGAATCCGATTCTAGCGAATGGATGACGTATTGGAAAACTCCTAAACGGCTGTCCAACGTTACAAAAATGCTTTTAACTATCGCTCATTGCGGTCGTCTTATTTTCATTCCATCTGCATGGTTTAAGGTTTAATGAATTTTGATTAAAAGTAGCTGCTATTTATGTGGGAGTTTTGCATTCCTCATCGCGTGATGGAAGTGGGGTGCACAGCGTTAATCTGATGCTGTTTTGATAAATAAGGCAGGCTTTGTTGAACGCATTAACCGAAAGGACGAAAGCCGTTAAACAATGCTTTGCATTAACAAGCAAAGCAGATGGAGTGCATTGAGTGAATCTAATGGACATGAAAGCTGATAGGAGTTTTATAGACACGATGCTATAAATATTTATTTTATGGCATCGCCAAAACTTCTTATGGCTCAGTTTGAAAACTTAAAATTCCAGAAAAACAAAACAAAATATCATCAGGAAGTCAGGAAGTGTACGAAATACCCAAAAAAAAACAAACCCAAGTATGATTTATTCGCTAATCAATAAAAATAAATTATCTCCGGTGAATAGTTAGTACCCTATCGCGAACCTCAATTGTTGATAAACGTCTGCTTATCAACCCCTTAATGAGCTGCTTCTCGCCAGTGTCCTATCAACGTTCAGATAAAACATACGATTTGTGGCATTTGGCTTAAAAAAAAACATGGACCTATCATACATGTTGCCAAACTTATCTATCCAGCATACAACACCTTAGGGTTTTCTCCTCTCTCTCTCGCTCTCCCCCCGCTGATGCCTTCCATCGTTTCATCAGTAACCATGGCACGACAATCTCTCCACATCAAAAACCCTGATTGAAGTACCTGCCATAAAAGCAGTGCGTTTGTGCTTCAGATTCAACCGATCACGTTTGTGGACGGCTACTCGTTACCGTGATTTGCAGCGCTGATTGATACACACGGCTTTTATGTTTTATTGGGGTAATTGAAATCAATCATAAGCCACGAACCACGGACTTCCCGTAGCCTGACCGCGCAAAGGGGTGATTGATTTTATGATGCTCGCACCGCACATCTCACATGTGAAGAGTTCATCCGACTCTTCCTCTGCTCTCATTGGTTCGCACCCGTTTGCGTACGAGTTTAATCATAAGTTTTCCTCCCGGATGTGGTGATGAAATGCCGTCCCAATTCATCATCCCAGCACCAGCGAAGAGACCACCATTTTCGCACCGCAGCGCCTGCGATGGGAGCCATGGCCACCGATTTATCCACTTCCTTCTTAACCAGACGCTGACTGCTGTACCACTCGACTGAAGCGAAATGATAAGTCTTGATCCGATTTGATACCGACGACCGATTTTAGCACACGAGCACTTTACCGCCGGTTTTCAAGAAGATATATATTTCAAAGAATTAAGATTGAATTTCGAGCGATTATAAGTTTGGCCGGTAATCTCCTGCGAAGGGGAAATTAAAATTAATATCGTTTTTAACGATAACGATTACACACACCCATATACGCAACACACACAAGCCATACGCCATGCTTTACATTTGCATACCGATACTGGAAAAGCTTACGCCGGTTCGGAAAGGTCGAAACCCGGGAGCTGAGACTGCTTTGCTCTCGGTGTGCTCTTGAAGCACTCGCTTACAAGCATGAGAACATTTCTTCCCCGCCATCACACTGCCGTGTGAGCTAGAAAATAGCGGATTTGCAGAAAATGGCGCAAATACGCATTATGAGAGAAACGAGGAGGGAAGTGGCACGGGACAAGGGCAAAGGGCGCCTGGGAAGGATCTCATCTCGACGGGTTTCTATCAGACAAACAAATAAGAAGTATTAAGTATAAGAATTTATCCCAATCCTCACATCACTGGATGGGGCACCGTCCAGAGTGCCTTCGAGCTAAGATGTACAGTGATGTCCTTATTTATAGAACTATTTCAAATTTCGCAAAATTTTCTTATTTGCAAAATACAGCACAATGTTGGAAGTTGAATTGGAACAAGTCCTTTTAAGAAACATTTTCCTGAACACAGAACGACTAAATGGAAGTTCTATCACTTCCCATTTATATCCCTCCACCACTCACCAAACATTTATGTCCACCGTACTGTTTTTGAAACATTTCCCAAGCGGAGGCTTTTAACAGCGGATCAGTTCCACTGTTCCTACACTCCGGCCCCCTTTCGCTATTGGTACCAACCTGCCAACGATATCCCAAGAGATAAACACATCTTCAGCAAGTATGGACAAAAGCAACCGTTCCTTGATATCTCTCGCTCGCTGGCTGGTCCGTGTATGTGAATCCTTGCGTGTTGTTCGGAATTTCTTAAGCGCAAACCGGAATTGGCAAGCGATCCTTAATTCCAGCATTCAACCCCACGGCCGCAGTACCGTGGTGCGCCCTACTCGAACGACGCTCGTTCTGCTCTTGTTTCGTCGCCCAAGTGCCCTGGATCTTCTGGATGGCTTATAATACATCAGACACTTGAAATCTTCCTGCCACCGTTAAGCCTTTTTTCACCTACACACACACACACACACACACACACACAATCCACCTACACGCATATTCCCTCCTCCTACCAGTGGAAGGGGAATCCCGAATCCCGAAACGGATCACCAAGAGCGCCCAGTGCACAGCGAGCGTCTTAAAGATATCGCAAATGATGGCGTACAGCATCATGCCAACGGTGGAACGGCATCTTCGGGCGGTTTTCGTGCAGGCAGGGGAAAGCTTTTCGGAAAAACAAATCTATTTATTATGAGAGAATGAGGCTCGGAGTGGCGTACGGTTCACGGTACACGCCGTGTGCGAGCAGGTGAAGGTTTTTGGATTTAACTCTTCCAATAGGCACTTAGACGAGTCTTCGAAGATCGCACAAAATCGGCGTCCAAACGCGCTCCCGGACGCTGTACACTAGACAGAGCAGCTTCTGTCTTTAAGGAAGGAAAAACAGTACTGATTATCCTAATGAGATTAGGACGCTGATTTGAGAGGATCCTCAAGAAGTTTACGATGGAACGGAGCAACTTTCCGCATTTGAATATAGTGGTTTGAGAGGTTTACTTCCAAAGTTCAATATCATACTTTTTGTACAGAAACCATGTTCCCTCGCCTCTACGTTCGAGACGATTCAAAGCAATCTTCTCACCCACAATAGCGTTTGTTTGAGTGTCAATTCCTTGAAATGCATACAAACTAACTGCACGATAAAAAATGGCACTTGCCGAAGGTTAACCTGAGCATTCGCATTCAGGTTACCTTTCTAGTAATTCCGCTTCGTATCATCCCAAAGTGACCTACCTTGGGTTGTTTACAAACGCAACCTCTTTGAAGTGATCGCGGACAGGCGCTAACAGAACGAACGCACCGAGTGGTGAGTGTCAGCGTGATAAGATAAATTAAAATCACCCTCATCCCCTATTATGATTTAACGAAGCAAAAAAAAAAACTGAAAGACAACCCAAGCCTATTTGCCCCGTCGAGTAGTCATTCGTACTGATTAGGTACTCGAGATACGTGTTGATACAATAATACGGATATTGAAGGAGAGTAGCTTTGTTTGTGTGCATGTGTGTTTTGCCGCCTTTTACAGAACCTCAAGATCACCGTAAATATTATCCAACGTTCACAACGGTGAACTCTAAATCTCGACTCCCCGTTACGCTCGGAGTTGAATCTCGGTTACTAACCGTGTATGTAGAAGGTATAGCGGTCTGGTGGAAAGTTTAACCAATGCCGTGTTTAACTAACACCTTTCCCAAACGTGGCCACTGGGCCCAGTACACTAGGTCGTGTTGGTAATCCTACCGAGTGGGTACGGATTACCACACGCCGTCTAATCTCGCCCTTCTGGTGCAACGCGCTAAATCGTACTGCCCGGGGACTAATCTGCACAACCCTCCGTACGGTTTACTTTCAGATAACGCTATCACAAATATGCCGCAGTCCACTGCAGAACACGTTCCCCTTCACGCCCGAGATCACCGAGGAGACGCGGCGCAACTTCGACCAGTGGTGGAGCAACCAGCTGGCCCCCCAGCCAAACCCGATCGCCCACAAGATACTGCCGTTCGCCAACCCACAGCAGAACGATCATCTCGACTTCTCTAGTCATGGCTTTCCGAGTTTACACGCGGCCAAACGGGAGGCGGCATTGCTGGTTGGGGATGGAGGTGCCGCGGCGGCCGCTGCCGCCGTTGCACATCACGCCAGCCAACATCACAACCTGGTGGTACATCCCGCCCTCCAGACCGTCCATTCGCAGTATCCCAACCAGAAGACGCGCATGCGAACGAGCTTCGATCCGGAGATGGAGCTACCGAAGTTGCAGCGTTGGTTCCAGGAAAACCCGCACCCATCCCGTCAACAGATCCAATCGTACGTGGTACAGCTGAACTCGCTGGAATCACGCCGTGGCCGGAAACCGCTCGATGTGAACAATGTGGTGTACTGGTTTAAGAATGCGCGAGCAGCACAGAAGCGAGCCGAAATGCGGCAAGGCATGACGAACGGGTTTGGCACACCGAGCATGATGCTGTCCCAGGCGGACTATATGAAAAGTTCACCGAGTGCACCGTCGGAAGACATCGACAACTTGTCGCAGGACGAGATGGACGATGAGCTGGATAGGCCAATGTCACCGCAGCTACCACTATCGCTTACAATCCACGAACGTAACCATCCGCTGACTCCCTCGGATCAGGCACCGATCAAGCAGGAGAACAATTCCGGCTCGGCAAGTCCTCCACCGTCACCGTCCCCAAATCATGAACACAGCTCGGGGAACTCCAATGCAGGAAACGCTCCCAATAACCATGGTTCCGGTGGTAGCAACAATGGTGCCGGTGTCAACACCTCTGGTCTCAGTATCAACAACAACAACAATACCAGCAACACCAACAACAACAACGGCAACAACGAGTCCGGCAACGATTCCACCCTGATGAACGATGAGCCAAAGTCGAACTACTCCAACGAGCGAAGCAGTTCCCCGCAGCGATCGTCACGTTCGCCCGCCTCCGAAGATCTCGATATGGACGAGCCGGATGTCAGCAACATGGATGACTACCGGTCACCGTCACCGGACTCCAAACGTCAGCTGCCGTTTCCGATGAACAATCCGATGTTGTCCCACTCGATCATGTACATGTCGCATTACATCCCTGCGATGCAGGGTGCGGCTGGAATGCATCTGAAGAATGACTTCAGCCCTGGTGGTCATGGACCGCTGGGACAGGGTGGTCTAAACCTATCCTTCAACAGTGACGAACGGCGAAAGCGCAATCGCACCTTCATCGATCCGGTCACCGAGGTGCCGAAGTTGGAACAGTGGTTCTCCATGAACACGCACCCATCGCATAATCTCATCCTAAAGTACACCGAGGATCTCAACCGTATGCCTTACCGGTGAGTATAGTTCCAGAATATCCACCAACTCCTTCAAGCACGATCTGTTTCTTATTGCTATTTTCTCGCTCTCTCTTTCTCTTTCTCTCTTCCCAACAGTCAAAAGTTCCCCCGTTTGGAGAGCAAAAACGTGCAGTTCTGGTTCAAGAACCGGCGGGCCAAGTGTAAACGACTGAAGATGTCGCTTTACGATCCGGCCCAGCTGGCGAATCTGGGCGAACAGGCACATCTGGCGGCACTGCACGATGCACCGCATCTGTCCGGGTTGCACGAAGCATCGCAGTTGCATTCGTTCCATCATGGCGATCGGGATTAAGCGGTGAGGATGAGGCTAGAAAGAAAAAAAACGTTCAAGAACCAAAGACGAACAACAGACGAGCGTGGAAAACCCTATTTTGGAGCAGGCGTCATCGCGTCTTCGGATGAGTAGTTTAATCATTCCAGAAGCGTTGTAGTGATTGTAAAGCAAAACCTTTCCCCGGAACAGTTCGGTGTCCTAGCGTTTAGAAGTAAGCATTCTCCGGTTAGTTCCTCCGAGATGATGTACGGAATGTAAAAAGTAATAGTCATTTATTGTTGCACAGATGTAGAGATTGGGGTTTGATGGGTGTAATTAAATTAACCAACGAATACGAACCAACACTACTACTAAGAGAATTTCACATTCCACTCTTAACAACTACCTTTGTTTTCTATTTCTCGTCCAACGCGGACACTCACACCACGGACATTAGAATCGATTGCAAAACCCTGGGTTCAAATGAGCTCCAATGAGAGCTCTAGCAAAGCTCGGGAACGATTGTTTATCCTCCCAGTGCGTTCATCAATGTTTGAACGACTCCCTCACAAAACCTCGGAACCCAGAATCCCATTAAAAATACACCAAGTAATCGTGGAATAATTAAAACAATAATGCATCGAGGTGTGCACATGCACATCAATCGCCCACATGTGTCCACTGCTGTTAAGCTCCTGTTGCACGGTACAATAAGAATGTCCGCTCTGGTCTCCGTGACGTGGAAAGATCGCTCCCCGTACAGCTTACTTACTTGATCACTTTTATTTCCACCACCCTCCAAATAATACTGCGGTTTAAAATCGAGTTCACCAGTGGGGGTGAAAATTATCATCCCACCCACCCTTTCGGCGTGGGTGACGACCGTCGGGCTCCGTGCTTTCCTCAGCGTATCAGCGATCAACAGTTAAAGCTTACGCTCTTTTCTGGGAATTTTATCAATGTAAAGCTGGCGGCTGATTTCGTTCGGACCTCCGCAACCTCAAACGAACCCCCCGCACCCCTCCCACGATACGCAGTTCTTTGTTGTAATTGTTTGGTGCTCTCAGCACTGCACACTGCATTTATGATCGCCATGTTGTACGTATGAACAATTTGTGCGCTATTATCAGTTCCTTTCCTACCCGTTCGGCCCATATTCCGGTGGAGTGGGGATTTTTGTTGCGAATTACGCTCCTAATTATATTATTAAACCCGAATGAAATTGGTAAAAAGCGGGACGGAACATTATTTCGTCCGGTAAAAATGTGTGGCCCACTCGCCAAAAACCCCTCTTTATGGTGCAAATGCTGGAAAACGGTCGAAAATCGCTCGCTCCTCCCCCCTCCCTGCGAAACGCCATCGGCCGCAAAAACCTGATTGACAATTTCATGAAAGAGCGCACCGGCACCATACAAAATGCACACACCCCGTTTTTGGAAAGCGGAGTGGGAGGGTGGGAGGAGTAAAATGGGGCGGATTGTCCGAGTTGGGTTGGATGCTTTTCGATTGATTTAATGATGGAAAGCAACACCATCGGCACACGCGGCAATCATCACCCGGGTGAACTTACCCTCTCACCCCCATCCCACACCCACGATGGAGGCGCATGGTAGATGTGTGTATGAGAAGAGATTTTCCGGTTCAACAACAAAGCAACGTCCCGGTCGTTGGTCGCCATCCTTCCCGACCCACAAAAGAAAAGGCTTACACACATTCAACTCGTTGTTCTTCTACCGCTCAGTATCGGGATGTACGTGTGTGGTGGGAGGTTCTGTTTTTTAGTTTTGTTTGAGCCCCATTTTCCCACCCTTGGTTTGCTTTTTCCCGGAAAACAGCGAACACTGTACTGCGGGCAAAAGCTCAACAGGCACCGAGCGTGGACCGCACGCAACTGGCATAATATTTATGATTATTTATTAATTAATAGGCGGAAAATAAACTCGCCCAGTATCGTCCCGGCACCCAATCTCTTCCCACCCACCTCCCAGCACGACTTTCCCGCAGGGGATATTGTGGTAGCGGCCGCCATCAATCAGGCGAGGCGGATAATTTTGCGGTGCATTTCATTTCGATGATGCGGTACCCGCGCGCGAACCAAGTCGCGGTTTTTACTACTCCTCCTACTGCTCCCGTTGAAAAATTCATGCAAACATGTCCCCATCCCCAAATTGTGGCTTATTTTCTCTCGATGAGGTACGGTTCGAGGGGGGTAAATCGATCAATCAAAAAGGCTCGCTGGGAGGACGGTACCAAAAGACCGTGCTTATTACATTATCAGGTTATAATAATTTTAGTGATCACTTTTCCAATTCCTGGGAAAGCCTGGGTAGGCTCTTTTTTACCATTTTCCCCTTTTCGGACCACTGCCGCCACGGCGACCTTCCAAATAATTCCATTTTCCTTCCGGGCGTTGATTGATAATGTGATAAAATAGCATACAAGCGAGCAGTTTTAAAAACCCACTAGTTCACACACACAGCAAAAGAGACATTACAAAAGGGGAAAACGTTTCCGCCAAATGCCGATTTTGCGCGTAAGCAAATGAGTAGGGGTTAACTTTTCGGTTTGGGGGAGCCGCTTGATAGTTGCAAGCGCTTGCGGTGAAGCATCATCGGGTTTTGATAAATCCTCCCATCAAATAGGCTTACGAGTGGGAGTTTGTGTGTGTATGTGTGGTACCGCTAATTGGAAAATACCCTAATGGGTAAAGCTCCCGGTACGCGAGCCAACGAGAGAGCAATCGTTTTCCGGTCGCCTAAATCAGCTTTTGATGGATCCCGTGCTGATAGCAGCACATTCGATTACGATCATTGGATGAACGAGCGCTAGTGAACCAGTTGCATTTCATGAATTTGCCAAGAGCCATAGATGAATTGCCATGGATGCCACCGATTGGGGAGTAAAACGATGCATGGCGTTGTAGGTTTTATTATTTAACTGTTCGGTTTGTTTCTGTTGAACGTCCGCAGGAGAAGCTATTTATTTTTTAGATCATTTTAATGGCAAGTGCTCTTGCGTTACACATGTGTTTTGGAGACGCGGGTGGATTTCGTAATTTTCCACTGTATACAAATGAACGAAACACATCGAAAACAAAACTTACACTAACGGTATGAAATACCTTTTTCCCGTGTTGATTAATTCTTAATTCTTGTTTCTATTTGTTTTCTTCCCTCTACTTTCTTGCTATTCGCTGTTTTTTTTAATTTCAAACGATCCTTTAGCGAATGACATGGTTTAAGTTTTATTTCTTACCCCATTCTTTATCGGTAATTAGTAGAAGCAAACTATTGTACGACGAAAATCAAATCATAGACGGACTGTCATCGTGGAATGCAAACAACAGTCCGTACTATTAAACGTTTAGTATAAGAAATTAAGCAAACAAAAACACACACACACATGCTAGTGATTATCAAACGGTTTACAACACTGTAAATAGCACACTTAAAGCGTAATAAATAGTAATAAATAATGCAAAACTTAGGCTCAATAGAGAACACGAAGCAACGTAGTTGTAAGGTTTAGCTCAAGTTTCAAGTATCACAAATAACACACACCGACATCATCATTCTGCTGCACGGATACACCTTTACACGCGTTCACGAACAAAACATAAACTCACTACCAACAAATTATGTAGGGTATAGGAACTACGAAGCAAAAAGGAAATTGTAGGATGGTAGGAGCTGTTAGCCCACTCATCCCATTTTAGACAGAAAGTATCTCAAACTCAATATTAAGCGTTCTTCCCGTATGTGAATTCTAATGCAAATAAGTAAACAAACCAATATTCGATATCCGTAGCTCTAGAATGCTAAGTTGTGTAGCAATTCCGCAAACAAACGATCAAAAAGAAAAAGAAAGAAAGAAAGCGAGAGAGAGAGAGAGAGGGAGACAGGGATTTTAAGCAAATGTCATATGTAAAGGAAAACTTTTCCAAATAAATAGTTCCACTAAACCGTTTTTAGGGCAATAGAAGAGATGAAAGACGCCATAGCGGAAGCATTAGCATTAGCGCACGTTTGCAAAAAATACATTTAATTCCTCCACCCCCCGCCCTTAAAACAACCAATTGTAAAAAAAAAAACAAAAACAGGTGAAAACAAATTGGTAAAATACGTAAAAACCACTTCTTCAAGCTGTATGAAAGACGCATGGCATGGCAAAGAAATATAAAGAACAAAACTCGTACATAAATTATCAAACAAATCATGGCGTTTTTTTTCGATTCGCACGCGAATGATGACAACTTTTATATAGATTTTTGGTGTTTTTTTGTAGTTTAATTTCCTCTAAGCTTCTAACAACACGCATCATTATGGAGGACGTGATTTTGGGACGTTGGTAAGATTATACATTTTCTGCACTGATTGCACGGGCGCACTCTGAATGCAGGGATAATTTTCATTGTTGTCTGTGGGTCCGTTTGGTGGTGGTTGGGGTAAAAGAAAAGAGAAAAAAAGGTCACCGGATTTTAACCCTCCACACGGTTTCCACGGGGTGAGTAGCTAAGAATAGGTACTCATAATCTCTTTGCTTACGCTTTATTCTTACGCTTGCAGTTTCGTATGCGTAACATTCCCTCTTGACGCTCGATTGTTCGCACACGTTGCTATGGTGACAGCGGTAAGGATGCGCAACAAAAATGCTCATCCTTAGATTCATCAAACATACAGCCCAACAATTTAGGACGATTCTTTGTTTTGTTCTCGTGTGCTAAACATTTTAAATATTCATTTCCCTTTTCAAAAGGGAATTGCGGGCATTATAAGCGCACGGTTCGTCCTTGGGGTTGCTGTGAGTTCCAAAAATTGATAATAAAAACATTCACACCGCAGTTAATTACAATTACACGTAATTCTTTGCTTTGGCCCGGTTTAACCTTCCTTGGGACAGTGGTTGGGAGGTTTTAGGTGAAAAGGATTCATCCAGCACGTGAGCGAAAGCGTGAGCGCTACTGTCGTGAGCGTAATCCTCACCAAGGCGTCTCGCATCCGCCAGCACTCCAGCGCAAGGCGGAATGGAAGGTGTAAAAATAACGGAACAATAAATCTTAAAACTTTCCATACACATCCCGAAAATTTCTACGCAAAATAACGGGCCGGGGGGGGAGAGGTCGGTATGATAATCGTGGCCAAAAACGTGGTGGAGAAAGCGGAATCTACGCCCGCCCCGGTCCCGGCAAGTGTAGAAAGAAAATAGAATTAAATTATTATTATCTCCCAACGATTATGTGCATGATTTATTGTCTCATAAGAGATGTTCTGGCCGTCTCAAGAAAAAGGGGGCTTGAGTTGAGCCGAAATCAGGACACCGGGGATGGCGAAGGAAGGAAATTCTTAGGTAGAACCGGAATGTGAAAGAAAAATTTACCTTTTACCTTGCTTTCTTCGAAGAATTTGTCCTTCTCACCCTCTAGGATTGATGCTGAGGGGGCATGAGTTTTCCCGTTTTGCCAGCTTATCTTGGCCCCCGAGGCGACGAACATTGGGCCGGCTTGCGGTGGGCTTACTCATCGCACACGGCACGGAAAAATGAATGGCGTACTTTTCATTTTTTTTTCTTCCTTCGTTTGGAATGGGTTTCACTTCACACTTGCGCCAGCATTGGTTCGTCTCGTTTGCAACTCGTTTAATCTCACCGGTAGCTTTTGCGGAGTAATTTATGAGTCTTACCGTGGTCGCTTGGCGTTCGGAGCTTTCGGAACGTTTGCCGCTTGTCAACGGTGCAGGACGCGTTTGGGTGTTTGGTGCAGTCGGTTCTTTTGCCTGTTTCCTGTTTATTCCAGATGCGTTAAAACGCTTCTCACTGCGAACTCATTCCTGCATCCCATTAAGCAATCTCGACTGATTTACAGATGATTAATCTGTCACATCTAACGAGCGGTGAAGTTAGGTAAGGATGCATGAGTTGTATGCGACACTCGATTAGTAGACGCAAACATATATGTAATGAATGATTATTTTCAATTATTTGCTATCATATCTACATCACTCTATAAAGTGTCTTGCTTTAGGACACCTTCCAAAGTTGAATACAAAACTTTTTTTATCACAATAAATGAACCTCTAGATCGGTGAATAAAGGATTCCATAGGATGTGTCTTGTTCCAAGACTATATTTGGTCATCTATTTTATGTCTTTTAGTGTCAACTGTTATCATTAACCAACCTTCTCTTTATCCGTCCACATGGATCTTTCAAAAGTGATTGATTCCGAAGCTTTGTTACAATAAATCCTAATACAGCTGCAGATAAATCAATAAAACAGCAAATCATTTTGTATCGAATTGCTCGATAGAGCATTAATAATGCAAATCACCTTATGAAGACATTCATCAAACTCTCGTGAGTCGCGATATCAAGGCTATATAAAGAGTCCTATTACATGCAAACAAGATCTCGTAGAAGCTCCCTAAATCTCGCACTTATGCGCGTATATGCGTTAGATATAAAGAAAGCGCGTGTACTTACCCTAGGAAGACCGCTGCGTGTATAGAAATCAATATTCCAAGCTTCTTCTACAACACCAACCATACGCAACAACGCCGCCACTGTTTTAACAGCCGGTCAGCACTAGCAGACAAACTTATCTCAGCTAACAAAACAAAATCGCAACATATGGTCTATAGCAGTTGACACAGCAGATTTCACACACATGGGTCAATGAAACTAGCGTAGCGAATGACGTAATTAGCAAGCA
>KI423054.1:0-17792 GCA_000473375.1 Anopheles culicifacies | reverse complement strand
AAGTTGTGTAAAGTAAGTGGAAATAAAGAGAGAAATAGAAAACATAACAGAACAGTAAATTTTTTGTTTAGAAAACTGTAATATAAACAAAGTAAAAGATATTAGAAAGTCTACGAAACATAAAAGAAGTAAAAATAATAATAAAATAAAATGGAATAAACGTAAAAACGTACCACTTTAGTTATAAAATTTGTATAAGAGAAGAAATAAAGAAAAAAAAAACTAAAATAAAACAAATTTAATGTAAAACAAAACCCGTTAGGAGAATTCTCACTTTTGTTTTTCCTTGTGAAATGATTTTCTGCGTAAAAACACTGAAACACATCGATGCAACCATTAGGCGTTTAATAGAAATGACTTATATTATGTTTATTCAAATGAGACACACTCTAATGTACTTCTCGTTCCACTAGTACTACCACCCCCATTTTCATCTCCTTTCTCAACCAGGCTGGGCTTATCAATCGGGCATTTCGCGTTTTCCGCTTTCCCACAAAACTAAATAGAATTTCCAAACCGAAATTTCACTCCACCCATCCACCAGTGATTCTAGCAATGATGTCTTTCACGTTCCCGTCTGTCTTCGGTTCCAGTTGCTGTTTTTTTTTTTTTTTTTTTTGTTGGCGATTCTCATTTAACCACAACGATTTTTCCCCCGGATACCATACACCGCTCCCCCTTGGGTACGTTCATTGATTGTGATTATTTCAAATCGACCTCGGTGCTTGATTTAGAGCTCGACGAAGACGCTAGACGAACAATTCACAATTGTGCGACCGTACGCGAACCGGAAGACATATGTAGACGAGATTGCAGCTGAACCACCGAGATTGCACTGCCGTTAAGAGAAAGAAAAGGTTCGGCAAATGGGAATAAGGCCCCGCGACCCTCGGTGCTGCTTTCACCATTTGCGGTAATCATGTGCGTGGCGTGTACGTCGATGCGAGGAAAATGAGTTCGTAATTTGCATATTTTGGCCGTTTTGTCGTGCGCGCACAACCATAAAATTGATATTGTTCAATCAGTGTTTTCGGAGGATTTCGGCGTGGTCTAGATATGTTCCAGATAAGTAACAAATGAACACTCGCCCGGGTCGTAGCGATTGGTGGAGGTAAATGGTTTTTTTTTTGTCCTCTTCCAATCTGACCGGACGTCAGATCGCGGATGTGTGTGTGTAAGTGTATTTCTTATGGCGCAAGCTGCATTAATATCCTTTTCCCTTTTGGTGGAGAAGTTAACCTTAAAATGATGGTTTTTATTCTTATCTTTTAAAAAAAGGTTTGATTGATGGAGTGAATGCTAAAAGCTTATCTGAAATATTTTATTTGAAATTGTTGTGTTTTCATCCATATTTCTAAACTTCTTCTTCTCTGGCTCAACAACCTCGAGAGGTCTTGGCCTGCCATTTCCTGCTTCTGTGAGTTGAATGTACCCGCAACAGGATAGTCAGTCCTGCTGTCCGTTCGAAGACAGGCGCCTCGATCTCCTCGGCTACCGAACCACTCTAAACTACAATCTCAAAAATATTCGCTCAAACAGATCAAACGAACTAAAAATATATTATAAAATTTAAAAACTGAAGAATTATTGATCAATTATTAGTTCTGCTATTTTTTCGCTGAGCCTTATTATCCTTTTACAACATATAATCCCTATAATAAATTATAGCTTAGGATATTTAATTTCATATGTTTGAAGCTGAGTACAATTTAGTAAAACTCAACTAAAATTTATTCAAAAATAAACTGAATAATTATATAAATTCCGACATTTAATCTACTAATCTTTAATCGGTTAATCCAATCAAACATCCTAACCATCAAACGCCAGCACAGGTTCCGTTCATTCATCCCGCTGAAATCACTCCGTCTCCCGTTCCACGATGGGCAGGAAAATGTCACCCCTGGCACTCCCATACTCCGAACCGTCCATCCACAGCGTCATCATCTTTAAGGCGCACGTCGCACGAAGGATTATATTTATCTCACTTTACCCCCAATCCCCGTGGTACGAGCATCGGTACGAGCTCCGACACGACCGGCCGAGCGTACGAACCGATCTCGTTCGAGCTCACACCCTTCGCACTGTGCAGGGGAAACCGTTTTATCCTGCCCCGGTCATTACAGCCAGCTCACCGAGCAAATCCAGCAACACGGTACACAATTATGTTTTCTTTCGTGTACGTTTGGCACCCGATAACGATAACGTTCTTGGGTCATCTTCATCTTCACAATGAAACAACCGTAAATGGCGTTGCTCGTAAAGCCCAACCCCATTACGCACCCCAGCCGAACGACTCGACCGAACTAGTGCCGGGCGGTTTTTCCCATTTTCCGATTAGTGACGTGAATGTGGGGCAGGGTGCGAATTTTCTGCTCATTAAAATCAATGAGCAAATCATAAGCTCACTTAATTATCATCCGCTCGCACAGTGGCGCGGTGGGCGAAAAACTTGTAGCCTAAAACTATCTCTCACATTAAGTGCCAATATCTCGGTGCCATTCATTCATTCACAGCTTGCGTGATTAATAAATTTATGAGTGGAATTTGTCAGATTTCGTACAATTTATGACTTCCGATTAAGCACCTCCAACGGGATCGTCCCGCTGTAAGAATCCACCGCAATGTTCTACGCGTGTGTGTGTGGTATTAGAAAAAGGCTTTACTCAAACTCATATTCACCACCGGCAAGCTTATTCACCATAGAGATAGGGGTTCCTGTTCGAGTAAGGTGAGCTTTTTTTACCAACCCAACCATATCTCCACCGCACGCTTTATCTTATCACACGTGTATTGTGGAGGCCTCGATACGGCTGCAGCCATGCAGCAGTGATACACGACGTCCCATTCCAAGCGCACAGTTCGACCATGCCACTATTCGTGTCGCTTACGAGCCACGGATGGCGGTGAAGTGTCATTTGGTTGGATTTATTCATTTTCCACAACATCCCTGCCATCATTTCATCTAACTTAGCGGTCTTACAGTGTTACAGTGAGGTTGTTGTGATAAAGTGAAGAACCAAAACAGAACGTTCGCAGTTTGAAGCTGCCAAGGGGACAAGTGTGTGAGCGCGTAATTTGAGATTATCATGAGCAAATGTAAGTGCCTCCGTGCCTCATCGTTATCGTGCGTGCTGGAAAGTGTCCAAACTATTACGCATCCTGCTTAGCATGCGCCTTTTACACAATCGATAAATCCCGCGGTGTTTCGGATAAAACTTCATCCCGAAAAAAAATCGTTCAAACGCTGCCCATACTTGTATATGAATTCCCAATCGCCTAGCTGCGTGAAACAGATAATCACTATCTTATCTAGGGTGTGTGTACAACAGGCTCCAAACGGTGAACGTTAGCCGTGTTTGCAAACCCCCTTGTTTTTTAATGAGGAATGCACGCACACACACGAGCAAAAGAAACAGGCAAGGTTGACTATTGCCGTTTGCTAGCGTTCCTTGTTGTGATTCATGCACACTCCCGTTTTTCCTATCGGCGTTGAGGTTTACTTATGCAATTGCAAAATAGCGACAGCGGTGTGGAAAGTAATCGAAAGTCTCTTCCGACAGCATGGAACGACGAATGATACCTGTGATAGTGTTGCTACTCGCGTCCATGGTACTGCTCGGTGCGGGACAGGAAGTATGTCCCGAACCGTGCAGCTGTGACTGTGAGGAAAGCATGGCGTGTGTCGATTGTTCCGGGCGTGGCCTAACCGAACTGCCCGTGTTTGCGGACATTAATGTAAGTAACGAACTCGCCTGTAGTTGGGAGCTGGGTAACGAAATTCGTATCTTCGTAGATTGAAATTCTTGACCTTTCGGACAACATGTTCACAACGATACCGGCTGAGTTGAGACAGTTCCCAAACCTGCACTATCTGGATATGTCATCGAACGCAATCACACGCCTGCCGGAGGATGCACTAGCCGGGATGTCTGCCCTCTCGATACTGATCCTGTCGGAAAATAACATCTCGAACTGGGCGGACATACACCCAAACCGTTTACTACTCCCGGCGGGCAATCTGAAGGAGTTGCGCCTGGCGAAGAACCATTTCACAAGCTTCTCCAGCAATGACGATAATCTGGTACTGACGAGCCTGTCCCTGCGCTATCTCGATTTGAGTGAGTGTAAAATTTCGAAAATCTCCGGCAACGAGGTTATACAAGGATTGCGCAGCCTGGAACATCTGAAGCTATCTGGCAACCCAATCGTATCCGTGTCGGACATGCAATCCAGCTCACTGAAGCGGCTCGAACTGAACAGCTGTAAACTGTCCGCCCTGCAGCCAACAATCTTTAGCGGCTTAACCGCACTGAAAGAAGTCAACCTGGCGCGTAACCATCGGCTTTCGCTGGTGCTGCCACACGAAAATGCTTCCGTCCAGTCGGGTACGTTGCGCAAAATTAACCTGTCCCACTGCAACATGGACTCGCTGGATCTGCACGGCTTCCCGAACCTCATGACGGCGATCGTGCGCGGTAACATGATACGCCAGCTGGATCGCGATACGTTCACCGACACAGCCCTGCTCGAACATCTCGATCTGTCCTTCAACTCCATCTACAGCATCCATCCGGAAGCGTTCCGTGCCCTGAAGCACCTGAAAACGCTCGATCTGTCTTTCAACATGATATCGCGCATCGATGGCAAACTGTTCAAGGCGAACGATCTGCTAACGCACATCAACCTTAGCCGGAACTACATCAGCCGCTTCAGTCGCATCACGGCCGACTCGCTCGTCTACCTGAACGTGAGCTGGTGTGAAATACAGACGATCGATTGGGATGCGCTCGCGACGATGGGCGAGCTGATTGAGCTCGATCTGTCCAACAACCTCATATCCGACGTACCGGACACACTGTCGTCCGGTACGCTGCAAATACTCGATCTCTCGATGTGCCGGCTGTCGTCGATGCGCAACGGAACGCTGGCCGGGCTGCCGGAACTGTTGCGCATTAATCTGTCCGGCAATCGGTTCACCACCCCGTTCCGGGTGGACTTTTTCGAGAATAATCCCTTCCTAACCGAAATCTGGCTGGGTGACAATCCGTGGCGGTGTGACTGTCGGAGTGATGAGTTCTTTCAGTTCTTCCAGTTTCTTACCGATCCTCCGGGAAGGGTAAGTAGAGTTCCGGCGTGTTTAGAGGGTGTGTTTAGTCATTCTTACGAGTGCGTCTCCTCCTGTTCTGTACAATAGATTGGTGATCGGAAGAACCTGCAGTGCAACACACCGGAGGACTTTTTTGGTGCTTCTTGGGAAGGTGCCTGCCGGTCGGTTTGGTATCCGTACGAGACGATCGGGAATGCCGAACGTATCTGGACCTGGCTAATGGTGGGTGTGCTGGCCTTCTTCGGTTTGTTTTGTCTCATTTCGTCCGTGAAGAAGTTCATCTCCTCCCGCCGAAAGCTTGCTGCAGAACGCGATCGGCAACAGAACCTGCAAGAATTACGAGAAATGTGAGTCTGAGCTCTGGGAAGGATATCTTTTCTTTAATTAATAAATGTTATTTCACTTTCTTACCTTCCAGTGCTCGAGATAATCGTGTACGACTTCAGCAAGAGGCACCGCAGAATGCTCCGGATGCACGGGAATCAAGACCACCCTGCTATGAGGATGCCTTACTGCTTCCCAAGCTAGATGCGGCCACGTTCGGTTCACTCGACGAGCTGCTGGTGCGTGGCAAGCGTCGCAAACGGCGCCGTAATCGCCGTGGGTCCGAGGCAAAGGATGACGCTGATATCGATGAGGAGGAGAGCGTCCAAACACGTGCACGGACGCGAACTCGCAGTGAGGATGTTCTGTCACGACGTTTCGAGGACACTTCGTCCCTGGAACCGGCATCCGATGTGCGAACTTCCTTGGCCCGATCGATCTATGAACGTCCCACCTCTAACCGAGTCGTAACGCAAACGGAAGCACAGGTACACACGTCACTAAACCTCCCACCGGTCCCATTGGAGCAGCGCGATCGGGAGGACGACGAAGAGCTACACTATCATTCGATCGATATACTATCTCTCAACCATCAACCCTCATCTGCTAGTGAGCGTTCGGCACCACCACGACCACCACCACGGCTCAATAGCGCCACAACGATCCCCAACGAACCGATCGAAGCCTTCACCGGCATCAGCCACAGCCCGTATGCGAAACGCAAAGTGAAACCTCTCCAGCATCTTAACCCGAACGGTAGCATTGAGGAGATTACGGATTTCACCGACCGCATGTCGAGTCCGTACTCGAAACGGCGTGGCCCACCGATGACCAGCTTCCGGGATCCAACGCAAAAGCAGCCTCCCTTACCACCCGTACCGACGTCCGGTGCGTCTCCCCCGAGTTCCGACATCAGTCTAGTCGAAAACTACTTCCATCCAATCGATCAGAGTCGCATCGTCGATGAGCTGGATGATTATGCCGTCATACCAATACAGATGCCTACTGCTACTGCGGGTGTTGGCGACCAAAGTGAACCGCAACCGTCTACCTCGGGAGGAACGAAAGCTATCCTGTTAGCGAGCGAAGACGATGCAACGAAAAATGTGAGTGATTCTAGTGCAACCAGCAGTATAGAAATTATCGCACCATTGGTGTTGAAACAATAGTAACACGCGCTTTTTCCGAAAAATACAAAAACCAGCTTTCTATTGATTATAGTACTATTTAAGGCAAAAGTTACCTACGTTCGAACCTGCCAAAGTGTGAGTAGGCACAACGATTCTTTACGTTGGATTCTAATCTATATCGATGTTGAAAATATTGCATTATAATAATTCAGATGGCTCAATGCAAGGAGCGTAATAAAACGTGTTTGAAGTTTTATCTATTTACAAAAGAAAAATACTATTTGATTATAATTTACATTTTTGAAATAAATTATTAATACAACAATATACTAAACAACCCCATTGTGCTATCGAGAGTTCAATGAAAGCTTTTGCAAACAATGCAAAGCTTAATATGAGAGCTTACGTACATTGCCGCTAGAGAGCGCTGCTCGTTAGCAATCACCCTGCACACTAGATGGCGCTGTCAAAATATTTCAATATTGTGGTATGTTTAAATTGAAAATGTGAAATGTCATGTTTTGGAGTTAAGCATTTTCTCAATTTGAATAACAACTTCCACATCTCGTCCCATACCCTACAAAATAAAAACACAGCACACGACCATCTCCATTTTACTCTCTACAACTGTTTTGTCGCTTTTATTTTTCACAATAGGTTTCTAGCTTCTCACGCGTAGTATAAATTATTTATAAAATTTTAAATACATTTCTTCCTACACAAAAAACGCACGAAGCAGAAAACAAAACTCGGTTTGACTCTTGGTTATCTTGTTCGTTTTCTGTCTGGTAAACCCGTTCCCATCGATAGAAACGTTTTCCTAACTGCACCTGGAGGTGTGTGTGTGTGTTGCTTCGGGTATGATGGTGGTGGACCACGAACAGGATGAAAGCAATAGACACCACGCAGGATATGTGTACGACAGCTCGGTGGCCGTGTAAAGCAGGACTTCGTATAAAAGACACACCTACGTACCTTCATTACAACAAGTAACATCAACAACCTAGACTCGATTTAAAAGACCGACATCGTCATATTCATCGCAAACCATCCGGACCATTCCCAACCACGTACATAATTATACTAACTATTCGCATAACTCCCATTGTTTCTGTGTGTTTGTGTAGATGTGTTTATCCTGGTGATTCCCACATTTAATGTACAACTCCTTACTTCCTTACGTTTCTCGCACCATTAAATCGAATTACGGTAAAGTAATCGTATTTCTCTTACCCTCTCTCACACTCTCTCTTTCATGAACTAGTTAACGTTGCTGGCTTCTGATAAATCTTTTCCAAAACATGCCAACATCATCTGCTTGCGTCTGCTACCAAACACTTGATTCCGTTTTGATCTTGGAGAACTATCCTACACGATCTTCTATGACTTATTGAATATGTTTACCGACACGTTTCCATTTCCGCTCATCTCCTAAAATCCGATCTACACACTAATGGTTGCTTCTTCTTCGATGGTTAGTTCTGTCGTTCCTCCCCGAAAGGTTCTCTTAAAATTTTAGGATGAATTTCGTAGGCATCGCTTTCGTCGAACGCAATTGGCATTTTGGCAAATTAGAATACATGTGTGTGTGTTGTGTTTCGGTGTTAATTACCACTACTGCTACTACTACTAGCCTACACCTAACCCCATCATATCGATCTCACTGTCCCTTTCTTGTTCTAAACACTATGTACATTTTGCTTGATCATGTCGCGATGGAGCAAACCACCTACCGAATAAGACGTAGACACACTCTGGCTTGTAACACTTCATTTCGTGGTTCACGAACGGGACGCAACAGGCATGCGGAAGTAACATTGGAACAAAATGGATAGAAAACATTCTACAGACGATGGTATGGTATCAGTAACCCCTTTCCGAGTCCTTCGTGAGGAGACCTTACAGCCGAGACTACGGCACGTGCTTGGGGAAGATATGGGACATCAAGGCAAAGAGGGTGGTTTTGTGCATTAGCCAGCTCTCGCGCGAACTCCCGAATGATCACAACAACAGAAACCCGATGAAGATGTCACACCCAAGGGAAAGCAGCGATGTCATTTTTCCGTTGCTGGTACCGGGAAGTATGACTTGTTTTTTGTTCTCGTAGGCAAAAGCTCAACCTTAGTCGGGGCATTAGTAGATTAGCAGCGGTTTCAATCAAGATACACCTCGATAACGCGATATCCGAACCCGAAACGTCACACAGGGTCACGAGCCACGGAAGGTATGTCACGAGGTATGACGCGACCTTGTCCGGTCAATGTTAGTCTGCTTGAGCCAGCTCCTCGCAACCGTTCCCTAGAACTTCTGGTCATCCATCGTGGTAATGATATCGCCCGCACGCGAACGACTCCTCGTCACCAGAATTGGCGTTTTCGGCTTGGGCGTTTCGGTGAGCTTTATTTTCACGCGGCCCGTCTCCGGTGAGTACACCGGACTGTAGCGATCTGATTTGGGCGAGGTAGGCACATAAATTGGACTGTAACGTTTCGACCGGGGCGACTCCATCGGGACCGCTAGATGACCGTCCGGATCGGTGACGTCCCCGTTCGTTGATGGCACATGATTGGGCTTGTGAACACCGGCCGGTGCATCACCGTTGTGCAGTGCACCGTTACCATTCGGCAAACCGGTCGTGTTGTTGTTGTCCGTAGCCGGTGCTCCCTGTACCGGTTCGTTTGTTAGCCGTTCGGCCGCAATCGGTTTGAACGATTCCATCGGCTTCTCGATTGACGTCCGCACTGGTTTCACTGGACTGAACGCGGTCTTTTGTGGATCGCCAAACACCCGCTCGTAGTCTGGTTTGTCCGGTGCCATGAGTGGAGTTTGTTCGGGAGCTCCACCGTGTCCATTCCGATCGCCCGGTCCCTTCTCGAGCAGGTTCTTGTTCATCTCCTTCATCTCACGTCCCTGACCGTTGGCCGTCTCCACGTCGTACTTGCCACGCCGATTGCGCGAGTCCGGCTTGCGCTTGCAAACAACCATAATGATCAGCGACACGACGATAATGCCCAGAATGGCAAGCAGTAAGTACGTCTTCTGGTTGTCCTCCTCGGATTGTGTTGCAACAGTGGCATCGCCCTCCACCAAAGGCTTCTCCGAGGATCCGCCAGTATTACCCGCATCATTAACCGTTTTCTTGACACCTGCATTTCCATTCATAACGCGGGCATTCGTTGACTCCTCAGACTCAGCCAATTCCGTTTCAGGCGAAACATCTTCTTCATCCTCTCGGAAGATACCAAGGTCTTCCTTAATGTCGGGGAACTCCATCGGTGCTTCTTCCGGTTCCTCCTCAACACTGTGCCCCTCGTCGAGCTTTGTGTCAGTTGGGCTACCCGTACCGTGAGGATCTTCATGACTGATATGTCCGAAGCCTACCAACAATCCTCCTCCACTACCACTACCATCGTCCGTTCGGTCCTCATCTACCTCAGCATCATCTACCACATCTGCGATCACGCGTGGACTAACACTGTCTTCCTCTCCGCTACCCTCTTCTGCCGGACCATCGAACACCTTCCGGCGTTCCTCTTCCCCGATGGAAGACGCTTCACCGATTGCTGGACCATCTCCAGAAGCATCCTCATCTTCACCGTTCTCCACCAGAATCGGTGGTTCATTACGCTTCACTTTCTCACCGACAGGGAAGTATTCCCGCTTGAAGTCATCTTCGTCCTCGTCATTCGCTTCCTGATGGGCAGCATCTCCCAGCATCAGTTCATTGTCGTCCTCGTAATCATCCCAACGGTAACCTTCTTTACGTTCCTCCACCACAGACGGATTGCACACGTCAAACTGGCGCACCTGTAGCCATGGCTGTCCCTTAAACTCTGCCGGTGCCATACACTTGATGTGCTCGTCCGACCACACGTGCCGCGACGTTAGCCAGTTGCGGATGTGTAGCGTCTCACAGGTACAGTTGATCGGATTGTTCGCCAGCTCGATGTAGCGTAGCCTCTTCAGCTTCATCAGGTGCAATGGCAGGTAGGTAATCTCGTTGTACGTCAAGTTGAGCGACTCGACGGACGGCGGTATGCGGGCTAGCTTAGCCGACGTGATTCGATTATGGCTGAGATCGAGCTTGCGGATGCGTTTGCCCAAGTGATTCACCTCCGCGAGCCTATTGTCCGAAAGGTCCAGCTCGGTAATATTCCGCACGTTCTCCAGTGCTCCCGGTACCTTCGTTAGCTCTAACCCGGACAGGTCCAACCGGGCGATCGGTTGCGATTTGTCCAGACTTCTCAAACCGGCCACGCTCGTACATCGGATCGTAAAATCAGCTGCGCAAGTGCACTGTTGTGGACATTTGGCTGTTGTCGTTTCCGCTTCGCTTGTACTCAAGCACACGTTGGCCAGCAGGGCCACCAATAACACCAACCATTTCGGGCAGTTGCCAGCCATCATTCCGCTTCTCACACGCACCGGAAGTCTGAAAATAAAAGCAAAAAATCGAAACTTTACTATTTCGTGGTTTTCGTTACGCTGGAACCAACAAGATAACGCTCACGGGACGTTCCCTTGGGCGCATGGCCGAAAGATCGACTGATGCAAAGAGTGAACGGGTCGGTACGAACCTCTCCCTAAAGGTTCACAGCACCATAGCAGTGTGTTATCGATTATGTGGAAGGAAGCTGATAAGACGCTTATCGCTGTGTTACACACACACCGTTCAGGGTCGTCGAAGCAGCATGCACTTGCTGGACTGCCTTGTGACGAAACTGTGGCCAAAAAGTGTTGCCAATAACGTGATTTTCAAATAGGAAGTATGTTTCTCATTCTAGGCGCTTCGAATGTTGCATAATGGTTCCACAACATGATCATACGAGTGTTCTATCTCAAAGTGCCAATAAATCAAACGTAACGGAAGCGTACGTATATAACGCTACGTTTCGATAGCCAAGGTCACTTCGTCTAGTAGAAATGTTTAAGTAGAGCTCTTAATCCATGCTTTCTTTGGTACTCAGAAAAGATGTTCATAATCGAAACCACCTTCACAACGTGATCTCGTAAGTGTGATGTGAAAGTAACGCAGTGCTCTTAAAATTAGATTATACATCCGTTACCATGGTCATTTTCTCCGCACCTACATTCTGGCAGGGAAAGTATATTTACATCCAGCCGTAATTCAGCACAGTTCGTAAGAACTGAACGAAAAGTAAACATTCTGCTCCAAAACATGATCTTAACTCCTACGAGAAGACAGGGCACTCGAGGTCAGTTCAAAATGATCACATAATTTTCTTCGCGGATAGCATTTATTAGTAAGGCAAGCAAACCCTTTGATTTACGCACACATTCCTTGTCGCTTTTATTTCCTTTCCAAGAACACTTCAACGATACGTCATACTTCTCGAAAAATTCATATCAATGTTTGAATCAGGTGTTCGTCACCTATCGCCACAAACCAACAATTAACTTCCACCAAGTTTGCGCAATTCATTGAACGCTAATGTATTTTTATCGCTACGCTATCCACCATCGAACTGACAACCGGTACCGTGGTATCGCACACTGTGTCTTGTCTACAGTGTTGTCCCCAAATGAGGTACATCGCAAAGGAAGAATGTGAGCGAACGTTGTCCCGCGAACGAGGTCCATTTCCCACAACCTGCGATGGGCCCAATGGACGGACGGTTGTGTTGGTGGCGCCACTGTTAGATAAGGAAAATGGTTCCCTCTGTTTCCATTGTCAAAAACACATCGTGTGGCTAAAATGCGATGCAATTTGTACGGTAAATGCAACCCCCTATCCCCCTCACCTATTGCATCACTCCTCGGAAGGCATCGGTACGGATTCCTCACTAAGAATAGCTGCAGACGAGCAGGTTTTTCTTAACGCCGTTCGAGAGGGAACAGCGAAAATCACGCGAAAAATAAAGGTCACTGTCGCTGGCATTTGGCGACATTTGACGACAACGGGTGAGCAGCAGCGGCGGCGTAGAGTAAGTTGGCTTTCTGCGACACCCAGCACCGGTCGGTGTTGCACCGACGCACGCTTGTGAAAGTGAAAGAAAAACAACCATCGAAAGGAAAATTTCTCTCTCGCGCGGTGCTGCCTTCAATGGCAAGAGCGGTATAATGGTGCTATTTGTCTGTGGACCATTTTTGACACCCTCCTCCCCCCCAGCGAATGGGGACAGGATTTGACCGTGTACTGCAACTCACTCCTGGGGAGGTGGGTGGAACTAGTGGGCGCCTGGCGCAAACGTGACACAACCCCCGGCCCGTGTCCCGTGTGTCTGAACAAAATTGTATAATTCAAGGTCGGACATCACATGACTGATTGGTATGATGGACAGTCGTTTGACGCGTTGGAAAATGCCTAAAATGCAGCACCGGGGAAGGGAAATATATTTCTGTTGCAGAAATGAATGAAGTCAGCAGATAGGAAACGACATTTGCAGCAATCAGCGTCAGAATGAGTCATGCCAGTGGGGAATCTATATTTGTGGGTTATCGCGCAGGCACTGTGTGCAAGCTCATTCGTCTTGGAATTCATTGCAGAATTCATGATAAAACTAAGTCTAATGAGACATTACATGACAGACATGACCTAGAATAAGATACTTACATATCTGAAATTGGCAAAAATATCTCATAAGTAACCTAAGCTTTGTCTCAAAGTACACAACAAAACCATTCTTCTCATTTCTACAGCTTTACTTACAGATCTGTCTGTCTGTTCGACTCCAGCGTCTGCATGATGAGTGGCGCAAAAAGTGTCATTAAAACCATTTCAACCCAACTTCGATCCGACGCTAGACTCAACCGGACTCTCTTCATTTGCTCCAATACGAGCGCATTTGATTGTACTCTGTGCGACAAATCAAGAACTTAAACCTACCAAACCCTGATGCCTCATTACTATCCACATCCAATACGACCACAAAGACAGAACTGAGGGACACCGAATCGTCACGCGCCGTTTGTGAGGAAGAGGCAACTCATCTTGTCCCTGCAGGTTCTCTTCTCCAGTTTTGTTTGCGTCTCTGGTCGTAAGCATTACCGATTATTACCATACATAACGATCATCTACTATTTGCCCTAATCAAAACAACAATCAACGTTCAACAACCATTGACCATTGGCTCCCGTCGTCTCGCTGCGCGGCCTGCCACATCCGTACACATCCAGACGGTACGAGCGCATGCACCACCATCCATGTACGACACGACAGTGACCCTTTTCGCTGGCGAACGAGATCGGGAACCGTTCGGGTAAAACGTGCTAAAGGGCTGGCATCCATGTGCCAGCACGAGTGTGAGCAAACAAACTACTGACCATAATAAATGGGACACAATTTTAGCACGCCCGTAATGCTGGACCGGTTGGATGGGAGATGCACAGCGTTGGAGCGGATTGCTTCAAGAAGTAAATATTACCACCGGACGACCATGACCGTGACATTGGATATTTACAGCGTAAAATGTTGCCGCTTTTATTGCATGACGATACAAAAGGATGGAAATTGTTTAAAGCGAAGCATTTGTGCGAACAAAATGCTCAAAAAACACTAACCGGGCACAAGCCAACGTCAGATCCATCAATTCGTAAACCACCTTGTCACTCGGGCTCGGGAAGATGTTTGTGCTCTTGCACATCACTCAACTGCAAAATGGCCTCAACATTACCTTATGTCTCTCACGCGGAGACACATTCAGCACATGCCGCAAAACATAATAATTGCAGGAATCCGGTTGCTGTTGTCACTCTCCGGGACTAAACGTACCATAACTGGACGTAATGAACTGTACGCACTCGAATGATAAAGCCGGAGGAGGATGATAATGATGATGATGATGATAAATGGGTTTTAATGGAGTGCACTTCAAAAGCATCATTGGATCGATTTAGAAAGCAGCATTTTAATAATCAAGCGGAGATCATATTTAAGGTAAACTAGAGCCACTTTGCCTTGAGAAGAAATTGTTATGTCTTTATGGCTATTAAAATAAAGGCCTATGACAGATAAGGAATACGTTTTATTGTAGTGCTGATAATTAAAGAAAAAAAACCTCCATCCTATAAAACAAATCAATTAAGCAATAAATCTGCCCCTAATATGGTGCTCCGGAAGAAGGAAGAACATATTCCTATGACAAATAAAAACAAGTAGTTATATCCCCCTTTAATTGCAACGCTCATTACTTCAACGCCATTTGAGCAATGGAGACCTTTAGAAACAACATTTATAGTCTGTCAAGAGCAACAAAATGTCGCCCGGCCAGGAAACGTTCTCACCCGTGACATTGCACCATGTCCAAAAGGATACAAATATAAAGAACCTCCAACATCCATAACTGGTCCGAAACTGCATTCCTTGCAGCCCAATCTGAGCATCGATGAAGGTCCGAATCGGAATCAGAGACCGAAGCAAGTACATCAAGAAGTGTTAACATTGTGTCATTTGCAATACTTTTTAACCGAGTGACCCCAGACCCCAGAACCGTACGATCCACTATGGTCTGCATTAATCTGCAGTGCATGCAGGTGTCTGCAACGGTTGCATCGCCCTTAAAAGGAGCATAGAGATCAATGTTAAGCTTGTTTCCTTTGATGGTATCCATGGCCCTGGTGCCATGCCTCATGCAAATCGTGTGACTGAAGATATCAAGGATTATGCCCATCGAGGACAAAATGTTACTATATTCGATTTAAATGCGGGCAAAACCAGCTCATCTAATCGAGGAAAAATGCATCTTCTTACATAGATGTAATTACACTCGTTGAGAAGCACCTCGCCGATCACCTTCCCAGATCCAAGGGCCTATTAATCAACATAGGCACGCCATCACACATTGATCTCTAGGCCACGTGCTGTCCGTTTTTCCCTAACCCTAGCACGAGACGTTTATCTCTCGCACTCCTCACAGACGTCACTGAGCAGATGCACACGTGTGAGATCTCGACTACCGGCCATATCCCAGGTCAGCCTTCATCTCGTCTAGAATTAATACCGTAGAATAGACGAAGAAGGTGTTCCATGCTCGGTAAGGTGACAGAATCGGGCATCTGATTAACTTCCGAGATTCCAACACAAACCACGTTCGTTGTTGTTGTCATACGAACGGGTTGTGTTGTGGAATTAGCTCGTTAATTGCTATGTACGGACAATATACCCTGAAACCTGTACAGGTCAACCGTTCTACCCATCGCTCGATTCCCAGTACGTTCAGTGTAAGCATCGCTAACACAGGAAGTGATCAGTAAGACATTATAATTATTGTTTCAATTTGCTCTCCCCCACATTGTGCCTATGCAAGTGATGAAGAATTCTCCTACAAAGACAAATACCATCGGCCAACCAAAACATGTCCGGTAATACCGACAAAACAGGGTTTGCCAATCAGCACTCATTTGCACCGGCTTATTGCTGCACGTGATTCTGCGGAAACGTAAACAGGCAGCCACCCAAACGTGATCTTGGCTACTTCACGCGGCGTCAAGTAGCCGCAAACATCTTGCGTAAATAGTTATTCTCCAAACAAGATGTTGGCGGCTTCGTGAATCAGCAATCACGACTCACAATTAAGTAATACTTTTTTTCTGGAAAATCGACACTTCTTATCATATGTGCGGCTATCTTTAACGCAGACGTCAACATGCGTGATAATTTAGTGCGATGAAGTCATCCATGGGGACGTTTGGGTGGAGTGTTTGTAATGATTGTTTGTAATTTGTTTGTTGCTTAAAAATTCCTCTAACGAAGTATTATTCATCCTTTACTTCGAAACATTTGAAAATGAACAACAAAGTTTCTCGATTGAGGTCAGTTGATTTATTTGGCTAATTTTATTGCACAATTTCCAATGCGTTTCCGAGGAACCACGCAAGTACAGGAATGTCTCGCACTCGTAAGTAATTACCCAATCCTGCAGAACCACTGCGTTTCATGGGAGAGCTACTCCGTTTGTGTCCCATCTGGCACACTTGTTTCCGGGAATTTTCGCCTGCCTGCCATGCACACACATGTGACTCCGATTTGCATTCTCCGGCGATGCAATTTGCGGTGGCTTTACGCGGTACTAATCCACAACTCATAAAACAACTCGCCAACAAGCACCGTCGTCGGCGAACCCATTTTCCTGCCGAGTGAAAGAAGCTATTCCTCCCTAGAGAGAATTGGCGAATGGACGGGTAAATCATCACCAACATTCAATTAGCAACCGATCCTTCTATTTCTGGGCAGTGCGAGCAGGAGCGGACTAGTGTCTGGAGAAAGCACTTCCAACGGGGGTGCTAACATCGGAGTGGTGGTGGTTCAATTTAGCAAGTTTTAGAAATTTATCGCTTTAGAAAGTGCACTGTTTGCGAAAGGGTGATAAAGCGAACTCAGAAGGATGCACGGGAGGAAGGCAAAGTTCATCCCGGTAGATCCGGAAGTGGGCAAATAGCACCCTCCTCCTTAAGTAAGACGAAAATCCGTCAAGCTGCCAACGTGCCAAGATTCGCGACTCAGTAGCGCCACCTGGCAAAAGGAAAAGAAGCGTTGTAATTAAAATGTTACCGGTTCGTTACCGGTCCCAAAATAGGCACACTTCTCCAGAGTCGCCGGTAGGTTCTCCCAAGTGCTGGCACGTAAAAACAACCCTTCAGGCGCACATATAGACACACACTTTATGACCGGATTTTCTGCACACAAATAATCACCACACGCAGCTCGACCGCGTGTAGTGATTCCAAAACCCAAACCATAAACCGATGCTAGGTGCATCACGTGTGTCGACGAGCTCGGGGTTAGGTGGCTCGTTTTTTACGAGCCGTTTCCTCCGGCTATTTCCTCGTCGCCCATTTTCGCGAGATTAATTTCCTTTTATCGTGCAACCGTCCCGGGGACCCCGGGGGGGAATGCAATGGCAGACATCATACCACTTTCACCGATGTACGGAGCACATACATACTTCATACGTAGTTTTAAATCGGTCCATTATTTAATGCACCTACGCTGCACTCATTACTGGAGCATACTCCGCTGGGATGCTTCGAGACAATTTTATAGCGAGCGGCGGCTCGTGGAGTGAAGTCGCTATACTTCGTGTTTGGCACAATTAGGTTTTACACCCAAAATCGATTTACCTCAATCACTACCGTCCGGCAAACGACTTACTTGTAAACAATTTATATCTTCGCCGGCAGCATTCACTTTCTCTCCCCACAGTTTCTGTGCACTTTTTCTACTTACTATATCAAATCAAGTTACACCAATTTCAATAAACACGCGCACA
>AXCM01002091.1:0-32697 GCA_000473375.1 Anopheles culicifacies | reverse complement strand
TCGAATTAAAATCCGTGTAATGAATGTTTACGTTTTTGCACATCATCGTCAACATTGTGTCTGAATGTACCACTGCTGCTGGTGTATGCATGCTTCTATGCAAGGATAAACACGCCGCTGTATTCCTCCCGGCAATAGACTATTACGCTTTCAAGTTTCACCCTAGGTGAGAGAAAAAAGGTGACATGATTTTCTGCTAGTAAGGGACTTAGGGATTTGATTGCTGGTAACCTATTCGTCGTGTGTATTTGTCCTAACCAGGGACACCCGTGGTTGTTGTCCTCACCTTCAAGCATGCAACACGATCGGCACAAAAGGAAGCGGGAAGAAAAACTTTACTTCAAGTGCTTCATTGAACATAATGTTTGCAGTTAGCGGCAGAGTTTTGTTAGGCAGTGACGTCGTTGGGCAAGAAACAAGGGTCAGGCAATAACAAAATCGTGTGGTTTCGTAGTAGCGATACCGAATGTATATGTAATGAAACTCAAAAGAGTATGTTCCGACATGAGGTTACTCCATGCAACAATGCAAATAACAATTAATGTCGTTTATGTTTCATTCCGCTGAAATATGCATAATCGTAGAATGAGTTAAGTTTAGTGACACGAAATGATTAGTAAATGAAGGTGATTTGTAGAATGGGCATATATGATATTCTCTAAGCTATTTAGAGTACATTTATCAACTGTCTTTTTTTTTTAATCTGCAACATCAACCATTGCCAAACGGCGAGAACATACAATCATTCCTATTCGGGCATTTCCACCGTTCTAACGCTTCCAACAACAAGAATATGCTGTGCGCCGCTGCCACTAAAGAGAAGTTGTGTGAAAGTGTTTTTGTTTGTGGCTTTGTTTCATTTGTGCCTGTTGATACTCCATTCATTTTCACGTGAAGAAGGACATTTTGGGGTACACACAATCCAAAATAACCGCCAAACGGTTGTGTGTGTACGGTAGAGTACGAGGGTGGAAGAGGAGGTATGAAGTATTTGTTTGCCACTGCGGAGTGAAGCCATACTCCAGTTTGCTACTGTTGCTATACTCTTACCGCTGTAGCACGAGATCCTGTCCCTTCCTATTTTCCCTTTGTGGTAGGTATTTGGGTAAACAGGATTACACGATCAGTTGCACTGCTTACAGTACAGCGCGTCGGTTTTGCAAACACCGTCATCTCGGTTTGGTTGTCGCATTTTACGGTTTGTTATATTTCTAGGACACCGACTGTTTGCTCCGAGATCGCCGACATACTGATGCAACAGGGTGTGCTGTATCTCTGACGAAGCCCTATTAAAGTTTTGATTTTGTTGTCAGCACTATATGGTGATGTATGTAACACCACCATCCTATGAGGATGCTGTGTTTTACATTAAATCATTGCTTTGAACACCCGTTTATGTTAACGTTTTGATCACCTGTACCTCGAATTTCTAGATACGCATTTCTTTTTGTTCTAAGGTACCGGTGCCAAATCCCATTCTGATTGTTTATCCGTAGTTAAATCTGACTAACCGGTTACGTGCTAAACATGATTCTTAAGCGAGAAATGGGATGCATAACCTTCGGTATGCCAAGAAAGAGCAGAATACTTAGTGGACCTCTCACTTGTTAATGATTTTTCGATAAGGAGTAATCAAATAATTTAAATTGTCGTAATTTCAATTTAACAAGGAGCACACTTTCATAATATACTCCACAATATTATTTTACTCGTTAGGGAGTGTAACAATTGCAAGCTGAATATTTTCGTAAAAATGGTTCATCATATTATTTTTATTATTGTTATCACTGTTATTGCTTATTGCTATCATCATCCTGACACTCAATAATGTAATCGATAAAAAGCGTAGAAATGGTGTGTTGCAATAAGTAGATTGATTTTATTTTCACTCCTGCCTGCCGCTCGAGGTTTCCCGTAGATACTTCTGGTTGTTTTTTGGCTTCGTCTCTCTTCAATGGGTTTCAAACCTATCATCAAATTCCCTTTTTGTTAGGTTTTTTTTTTAAAGTACAAGAAATCAATGAATGAATGAGAGTGGGTAAGAGTACGTCTCCGCAAGAGTGGAGCGCTGGGTTGAGGTGCAGCAACGCAGATTGTAGCGTATTGGAACCGATATTTTTGTGTTCGATCAATGTTACCAGCGTTCTGCGTGCGGGGTGAAATTCTCTCAAGAGTGACCAGCCACCAGCAGCCTGTTGGAAGATTGCGGTAACATGTCTGAAACATCGGATGTGTTGTGTGTTAGGGGCAAGGACACACAATACCAAAAGGGAAAACGGTACAGTGCCCGGTGAATTGCGATGCTCTGTTTAGGTGTTTGATGCTATTTTATAGCAACATGAGCAGAACATCCTGCAATACTCGATTCCGAAAGTGAGATTATGCCGTGCTGTCTCGCTTCAACTTTGTACTCTTTAGGCTATTTCGTTCATTCATTTTTATAGCAACATTATCGCGCTGCGTGTGAAAACTTGGCAACGTTGCAACCCCTAACGCATCATAAACATGTCCAACTGTCATTTGGCCACGCCTCTCAGTGAAGTTGTTTTTTTGTTCTTAGCATCATAACGTGTTTCGCATTACTCTCGCAGCGTGTATTGCTACCCCGTCGCAGCCAGATTGTCTGGCACAGCTTGGGTAAAGGTTTGGCTGGCAGCAAAAGGGAGAGATCGAGAAAGAAAGAGAGCGAATGTTGATGCATCTTCTGAATTCAGTGTTACCTGTACCGCACTTTGCAGCTGTCCGCATGCCGACTGTCTCAAGCGAGACTGAGAGAGTAGATGTTGATTATGCTGCCTCGCACTGTTCACACACACTCTCAGTTGTGCTGAAATGTTATGCTTTGTAGCATAGACTCGGTAAGAGAGTGTTAGTGCATTGGTGGTGTAGACCACCGGAGATCTCTCGCTCTGATTGGTTCCACACTCCTCTCTGGAAGGATTGATGGAGGGGGTTATGCGAGAAACGCCGCATCACAGATAGACCGAAGAAGCCCGATTTGGTGCTCCGTTATCTTTTCCACCTCAGCATCCGCTTCCCTGAGCGCGCAACATACTCCAATCGTGCGGAGGCCTTTCCTACTCGCAACCTGAAGAACCCCTGTGTGACCTGGCTGTGGCCTGTGGCTGCCTGTAGAAAGTCGAGGTCCGGTTCCTCCATACCATACCGTGTGTATCGATGTGTGGGTTCTAGCGTGACAACACTCCTCGGTTGGTTGCCCTACGGGGACTGAAGTTCGAGTACGTACGCACAACCACATGAATACCGAGCCCAACATCGAACGCTCGGGGTTCGGTACGAGATTCGCCGCGAACGAGCCCTCATAGTAAAACGGAAAGGTGCTCTGTTCGCAAGTGTGTCGTAATTCTCTCGCGTACGGTCCCCGGGTGGTTGGGTATCGCGCCTGTACATTTTTAGTTCCGCGGCAGTATATTGATGTGTTCGGTCGATCAGCAAAATTCGACGGTTTTCACACGGTCTGATCCGGTATCGATAAAGCAAGAAAAAGGAAATTTGAGCAGTACGTGTCCGCATTAGAAGACTATCGACATTTGTTGTGTGACATTAATCGATGCATATATTGAGATGCTTCTAGTGCTAATAAGTAGAAAAGTGCACTCAGTGAACTGTTGACAAGCGTTATTACAGAAATCACGGATTCTTTAAGGATCTCAAATGTGTCAGTAAGTTCGGTGATACTGCTGGTGCAATGATGAGCCAGACTAATATGAAAAACAGGATCTACATACATCATCAGCGCTTATAATTTTGCTACACAAATAGCAATACTTATCATTAGATCAACGAGCCCACAATTAAACAAGTACAACCTCCTCCCGTGCCTAGTGAGTCTTTACATTTGTTTCTGTGTTCAGGCGTCTGCTAATAGGGGTTAGTGCTAGTTCGTTCTCGATCAACAACACGCATAGGGTTGTTCATATGATCGGGCCGAAAACAAATGTGAAGTGTACGGAGTGTCCATTTAATGCAGCAAAAAGATACTGTTTGTCCTCGACCGTAACAACTCGTCCGATCTGAGATTGAAGGATTCGCTGATTCCATGATGTTAGTGAAGTATTCCAATTGAAGATCTGAAGATATGATTGGCACTTCAACACATGTGCTAATTGGAGGCAAAATAGTGTATTTGTGATGTGATGTCGGATGTGTATTGAATGGTTGCCACATGAGCAAAACAATTGAGGTGTTGCTCCGTGATAAAGGCCTGATCGTTTATGTAGGCAATGTAAAGTTTGTTCGACAGTTTCGTGACACTTGTTACTAGTAAGCGGGGGCCCAAGTCCTTGTGTGTGAGATTGTTTTATCGGTGTTTTGGAATTATTTAATGCGAAAAGAATACGATTTAATTCGCGATACATTTGGAAACCGTTTGTCAACAGACACAGTGGAGTGTACAACAGCGTTAGCGCTACGGGACAAGCTATCGCGAGTTCTTCAGGCGGTTCTGTCACCATTATCGAAAAAGACGACGAAGACGACGAGAACAACAACAACGGCGGCGGCGGTGACGTCGAGGATAACAACATCATGTTGACTATGGAATCCGATATGAAAGGGGGTGGCATTTTACATGCAACAATGCCCCCACATCACCCGTCCTCTCTGCATGGTCACAGCACTTCGCCGTACGGTGCACTGGGATCATTGAGCATGATGAACATTGGCCAGTCACAGCTTTCATCCCATCAGACTTCTGCGGCTCAGCAGCACCACCTGCTCGGAGGTGGTGGTGGACATCAGCAGCATCATATGAGCCACGGTTTAAGTAGCAACAATAGCAGCAGTAGCAGTAACAATAACAACAGCAGCGGGTACGGGAGTCCTTTGCAACAGCCGGTTTCGGGATTAAGCCCGACCGGACTCGTAGGAGGCCAAGGACACTCGCAGCACAGTTCACCGACGGGAATGGGTACTACCGGGCAGCACCACATTACGGCAAGTGGTGGAGGTGGTGGGCACCACCATCATCATCACGGTTCCGGCGGGCTGTTAGGTGTGAATCACAACAATAACAACACTAGCAAGGCGGCACAACAAAATGCGGATCGCGTGAAGCGTCCGATGAACGCGTTCATGGTGTGGTCCCGTGGTCAGCGTAGGAAGATGGCTTCGGATAATCCGAAGATGCATAACTCTGAGATCTCCAAACGTCTCGGTGCGCAGTGGAAGGATCTATCGGAGACGGAGAAACGTCCGTTTATAGATGAAGCCAAGCGGCTTCGAGCTGTGCACATGAAGGAACACCCGGATTATAAATACAGACCGCGCCGGAAGACGAAGACGCTGACGAAGGCAAAGGAAAAGTATCCGCTCGGAGTCGGATCGCTGCTTGGCGGTGGCCAAACAACTGAGGGTAGTGGGATGCGCGGTAGTGCGTCATCAACCACGTTGGCAGCACAACAGGCGGCGGCGGCAGCGGCAGCAGCGGCCGCAGCCGCAGCGAACCGTGATATGTACCACCAGATGCCTCCAAATGGTTACATGCCCAATGGATACACGATGATGCACGATCCGTCGTCTGCGGCGGCTTACCAATCACAACAGCACTACATGAGCAATTACCACCACCATCACCGGTACGATATGGGCCAGATGGCGGCAGCAGCAGCCGCTTCTGGAACCTCGGCTGGATCATTGAACAGCTACATGAATGCCGGTTACGGTGGCATGTACGGTGGTGGAAGTGGTGGTGGGGGAGGAACTGTATCCGGTGGCCAAACGTCTCCCTACGGTGGTAGCGGAGGCGGTCTGCAACAGCCCGGTTCGCCGTACAGTACGACAATCCAGCAGCAGCCCGGGTCACCGTACGGACTAAATCATCAACCCGGAAGCGCACTTTCCTGCCAAAGCCACAGTCCCAGTGATTCGAGCGTGAAATCGGAACCAGTCTCGCCCAGTCCGATCGCGTCCGCGACCAATAATAATTTAACGATGAAACGTGAATACATAGTAGGAGGTGGTCATCAGCAGCAATCGGCGGCCGCCGATTTAAGCCATTTGATCAACATGTACCACGTGCCGGATATGCAGCAAACGGGCGGAGCGGATTTACAGCAGCACCACCGCAATCATTTAATGCAACATTACCATCAGCATAATGCCAGCGTGTCGCCGGATCTTCAATCGCAACATCAACATCTTCAGCAGCAGCAGCAGGTTCAACAACAACAACAGCAGCAGCAGGTTCTGCGATCTATGGCACCAATCTCACACATGTGAGAGTTGGCCGCAACCGCGACGGACCTCTTGGTACACCATCATCATCACCAACATCAACAACAACTTCGGGCGTCGAAAGCACTGGTATCAACATCACCAACACGTTCTGTCACCACGACTGCGACCACCAATCATCCTACAGCTGGCTCTGGATCTACTGTAGCAACTCCACCGCGCAGTAGCAACTCCCGGAATAACAGCAATGGCAGTAGTAACATGGTTGCAGGAACTGGAGGAAGTGCCGGTGTAACAAGCGATCTTGGTAATACTGCTCCTCCAGCAGCGGAGACAGTGCTTGGTGCTGCAACAGGCGGCACAATCTTTGGAAGCAGTCACCTGCATCATCACTCCTTCGATCGATTACCACCGCTATGTGCTTCTCCTTTATCGGCATATCGACATCATTCGGGTTCGTCGTCAACTTCAGCTCTTGGCAATTGTAATAATGGCAGCGGTATGGTTCTAGCGGGAAGTATTCCAACTAATGCAACGACGGCCTCTGGATCACTTGGCGGACATGCACCAGGTGGACTTATGAGCTCTTCCCCTCATTCCCATGTTGCGCTTATCGGTGCCGTCAATCCTGGGCTCGGATTTTCATTGTCCAATGGAAGCGACGTACAACCATCGCTACTTGCAGTTGATCCTGAAGAGGATTCTCATCATTCCTACCATCATGGAATGCATATGGCACCTTCACCACACCATCATCATCTGTATCATCATCATCATCATCACGATTACCATCATCATGCGGCTGCTGCTGCAGCCCTGTTGGGTGGTTTTGCGAGTGGCAGTGGTGGTGTTGGTTTGGTCGATTGTGTGACTGAGGGTAATAATTGTGCCGATCGTGAGGATTCCACTGAATTTATTTCAGTGGCGAGTAGTACCGCAAACAGTGCTGTTGGAAATTATTGTCTCAGTGGAGGAATAGAAAGTGTGACAGGATTGGTACATTCCGTAACGGCCGCAGCGACACTAGCCAATACGAATGATGGCGATGAAGTTGGGGGAGCAGGATCTTCCGTTGAGGGTGGATCAATTAATGGTGGTAGTGATAGTAGCGGTGTTCTGCGCACAAATGATCGTTCGGTCACATCTTCGTCCAATCTCACGGTGGCGGCAAGAACGGCTGCTGCTGTCGCAGCTGCCTCGAATCATCACCATCATCTTCAACAGCTTCCTCCGGCAGATCTACCTTACCACCATCATCATCATCGACCATTACCGATGGATGTATCGGCACTGTAGAGTATGAGCATTCCAGTATCAAAGATTTTTTAATTGATCTAAGATGATGCTGTTGACGACGAATGAACTAATCAGCTCCCGGTGAGAAACATGTGGAGTAGTATAGTGAAACGGTCGCAAAAGAAAATGACAATTTTAGCGAGGCAATCTTTCAGGGAGATGTTCATCTTTTGCACCAAAACCATTGCTTGGGTTAGTTCACTCACAGACACATGTAAATATTGAACGCAAATACCAGAGGACTATCTGTTACTAGACGACAATGAGTGAGCCCTTTAAACCGGAAACCAATCTTATACATCTCGTTTCTAGCTCACTCCTCACTCTTGTGACAGATAGTTTGTGAAACGTCAAATTCTATCTGGACGATAAAAGTGGTCCAAAAAGCGACATTGTGTTGATGCGAGATGTGGGGTGTACGGAAAAAGAGCAAGCGGTTTAAAAATCTAATCTAAAAAGATGATTGTCAGTCGCAGGGACGATCGACAACCATAGACGACGAATCAAAGCGCGCGCAAAGTACGACGTGTTTACGTGTAATGTGTGATATTTTTATTTTGTTTTTGATTTTTATTACTTTTCCTATATTATTATTTGGTTTAAACGTGAGGTGTAATGTACAGGCTGTAGTTGGCGAATCTTATCGTTCATCAGTTCTAATATTAATAATACTGTCGATAAATTATCGATAATGTTAGTGAGAGTAGCAACACTCCATTCAAGAGCTTATCCTTTGTTCGGGTAAGCGAAATGTAACATACGGACACGCGCACATGTGAATAGATTTTAGTTTTTAGGATATTTTTCTCTACTCTGGCCTTTGAGCTGCTGTTAGTATGACTTCAAGCAAAGATGGATTCGAAAATATGAACTATTCGTAAACATGGATGATTTTAAACCCAGCGGGGTAGGGTTTTAAGTTCGCGTTCTCTAAGACCATTCTTTCGTGTATGGAAAGAATTTTAATGTACAAAGCAAGCAATTTAAAAGTTTACTATGTATCACGGTATCTAGTATGATTATCATTTTCCTATAGTGCGACTACAGTGGATTGGTACAGCGATAAATAAGAAATGATTCCAATTTGCATCCTTTGTTATGGAACAGTGTGTTTGCTCGCACCTACAATTCAGAATTATGCTACGTCATGTTTTTTTTTAATTCAAACTAATACTAAATTATTAAAAGATTGTTTGCCCCAACACAACACAAATTTCAAAGAACAATACCCAGTTATAACTATCTTTTAAATTAACCAATTCTTAACTACCATTTCGATTCAATCACGTTGTACGAACTATCAAGATGAGTTTTGCAGATTTTTGTTTTGTTAATTAAATCTGTTCTTCCGTTGGGAAATAAGTTTTTTTTTAATTTAATTTAAATGGAGAGAATATTAGATTGTGAATTGTAGTACGTGAAGGCAAATGAGGACGGGACAGAGGTGTTAGTCAAGTTATAAATGTACAGATGAATTAAGAGAAAGCGGAAGTATCATACAAACAGACACAAGATACGAGACAAGGATTAGAGCTAAAACTAGAAAAGAAATACAATTCACTCAAACCAATGATCAAAAATATAAACTGCACTGTGTAAATGATTGAAACGAACATGAACATCATCATCATCTCTCTATAGCTGCCGAGCCCCGAAAAAGATAATAAATAAAAGACCGCTATTTAACCGACAGAGTAAAATGCGCTAGGCATGAATGACGAGCGAGATATGTGTATGAACACAAGATGTGAACGAATGAATTATTAATGCAAAAAGTATAAAGAAGCCATGTATACAAAATCGGAACTAATGTAATAAAAAACACAATGGACAGAGAGACGGGAAACAACACAGAAACAACAACTTGTATGATCTGCAAATTTCCAATGTTAACAGAAAAACAATGCTACTAAAAAGGATGAAAAATTAGAACAATTTGTTTTATTTCCCATTACGTTTGATGCTGTGCGGGGTATATGGAATGGTTGAGAAGCTGATTATGAAATAAGTGGTAGATTTACCAAATAGCTTGAAGATTACTCTTTCAAGAGCATTTCCAGGTTCTGTGATACAATGCGGTACTGTTGATTGAAAACGGTAAGGCCCTTCTTTATTTTTCTTTTTTTATAATAAGATTTTAAATGAAAGTTCCAGGATATCTGAACAGGAAAAATAGGGAGAACAAATTCCTTACGTTGACCGGCGATATTCAGTGTATTCTAGCCTTGTTGCCGTTAAAAGATTCTTCGGAAGAGTGATTATTAGTGTTCCTATTGGTTTGTTTTTCCTAAATTATCTATTTTATGGTTTTATTTGGAGATTATTTGAAGTGTTCTAATGCTGACGTCTGGTCGTGGTTTAAGTGATGAACTGTGATAAAGTTGTGCAATAATGGAATGTTCTAGTGGGGGACAAGTCAAGGGACATCAAGAGAACAGTCGTTTCGCAGCTGATACTGGTGGTAGTGCAATTAAATGACTAAAGAAAGACGTGTTCTCGATCGCATCAGTTGTAAAGGCTACGAAGAAATGTGACCCTAAAACATCGAATCCCTTCTGGGACCAAAAAAGTAACAGCTCTATAATAGGAAAGAGAAACGGCACCGGACTTGCGTTTTCTGTGAAATCATCCAAAATAATTTTCTGCTTATATGTATGTGCCTCTCCATCGCCATCCAGCCGTCGTCGACCAAGATGAACGGGCCAATGCTGTGTCCATCCAACACCTTCTAGGAATTGGCGGAAAATCGTTAGTCTCCCCGTCGGTGAAAAGTGTCCGGCAAGCACTTCGGGATGCGAACCACACATCTATACTCGTCCATAAGAAAATGAAAAACAGTCTAAACGGCGGAGAAGGCCACACATTTAGAATTCTACCTTTTATAATGATCATGACAAACAGTTTTCTACTCTGCTGGATATTCTCTGTAGCTCAGGTAAACTTTGGAAAAATGTGGACAGCAATTAATTATTGGCTACTTCTAGTTCAACTGTGAGCATGCATGCGCGTGAACGAAAAAAGGGATCATAAAATGAAGCCGTAATATGCCGACGGAACAAACCACCCAGCCAACGGTAGCAGCAGAGCGGAGAACGGCTGTAGAAATATCATGATTGTGCGTTCAGGTGCGAGAGCGTGATCGTTTGATAGCGATAATAATAATCATGAGGTGTGAGGTTTTCCATTCCGCAACTCCCCTAATTCTACCAGGTGTGTGTATGTTTTTTTTTAATTGTAATGCTGCTACTAGTTTTAGGTGTTTCTCAACCATTACCTAGAGCCATTTTTCACGTGCTTACGTTTGATAATTGCTTGTATAGAAAAGATAATAATTTAAATACCAGTATGTTTGTTCTTGCCAGAGCGCAGTGTGTTTCAATTTGTCTAATTTAATCGGAGTTCGTCACGTAAAACATGCACATTATATAGCGTATTTGTGGACGGTTATTGCTTTGGTCGCAAGTCCACAAAGGTATGACTGCACAGCGTTTGAAAATTATTGGCCAGATGGAATGAACATAAAACGATTTTATTGCAGACCGATTCCAACCAAATACTGTGTAACGGCACTTGACGTAAAATTCCAATCCACTTTCGGTACCACACCGAATGCATACGAAGATCATATGATTTTTTTTTTGTCTTTTTCGATCGTTCCATTTTATCAACCAGGCTTGTTTTTACCTTCTCAAACGAATGTGTGAAGATTGGGTTAGTATTGCTTATTAATGTTAAACCGTTTTAAATGAGCGACGATTGCCGCACCGCAGGTTATGGACGACCGTAAGGCTCACCCTTGCACCACCCTACACAAGTAAGCGAGCATCATCATCATCATCATCGTCAGCATCATCATCATTAGGTTCGTGTGGAACATGAGATATCTGTATTTTTCCTGCTCTTTTTTCCTGTGTGAAGCTCAGAAAGCGCTCGTAAAATTAAACAAAAATTATGATAATCATCGAGTTAGCGTTCGTTCGGTTACGGTTGCTCCATGATTCCAATCCCGGTTCCAGGACCGAAGGACTCCAAAATTGTAGGTTCTGATTTCCATTTGAGAACCATAAACGTAATCAAATCAATGGCAACGGCAGACAGGGTGCTTTCCCTTTTTTCCCATTTGCTTTCCTTCCTGTCGGACTCGCGGGGTAACAGCAACTGACCGCATGTACCGTCGTCTAAATCAGACACCTGCAAGAGCAAGACAGCGAGAAAAGTGGAGCAATTGATGAACGGGAGAAAACAACCTTATCCCATGTTCCAAACCGCTCATCACGCTGTTCACATGAGCTCGATCATGCGCATGATGGTGCCACATGATCGAGGATCGTCATCACTTCATTAGAGAACGAAACAAACACGTGTGAAAGAAAGCCAACGTGTGCACGGGTGACTTTTGACGATGATGATGATTATTTCGATAAAAATCGACTTCGATTCAGGGCTGACGACGACACGCGTTACCGTTTTAGGAGAAAAGGTCTTCATTTCATTCGAGTCTTAACTCTAAAATGTTTATGCATAAATGAACCGGGAACTGGTTGTCTGCTCTCGATTTGATTTCTACTACCCATATGGCTGCCGTCTGGTTAGTCACCTGTTTGTGACATCTGCGGCCGAGATTTGGTGTGAATGAAAATCATGTTTTAACCGTGTCCAGCAACTCTACCACGATCTAATGTGGTGGTGCGTGCATCGTGAAGAGAAATGGAAATCTTTCTTGCAGTTCGTTCGGTTGCAATGGAACCGGGCAGTTAATAAAGTGGGCGCCAACAAACCGAACTCTTCTTTTCTATTCACGTGCTTTGCATAGATTAAAGTTCGGCGTGGATCGATATTTTGTGTAGGGATATGTGTAAACGACTATTCAGGGCAATAGATAGTTGCCTAATTTGTAGAAAATTAAAAAGATAAATGTCGTCGAGAGTAACTGCATGCACTGATTGTGATGTTGCCCTGTGCCTTCCCAAAAATCCAACTGACACGGTGAACTTGTTACATTGTTTGCTGAGTGTTATTTAAAAAGCGCTAAACGGACGGCTCGTGTGCCCAAAAGTGTACGAAGACTCAAGGCGGCGGAAGAAAAAAAGCCGCTTAGTCGGGATGAGAGTTAATAGGGATGTAATTTGTTGCTGTGACTAATTTAGTTGAATTATGATAATATCTGTATTTCTTTCTGGTCTGCAGATGAGTAAACCCCGAAAGCACCCTACAGGAAAAGATGCCGGATGAAAGGTATTAGTCTGCTGAAAGTTGCACCGTAAAATATGATTAACGTGGAAGGTGAAAATGTCGTTCGGCCGTTGTGTTGCTCTCTTCCCGTGTGCTGAAAGGGGTAAGCTTTTCAAGCACTCGAGCTAGATATAATGAAATCATGTGGATTAAATTCTATGTCAATTAAATCTCGAAATAACAAAGAAACAAGATAGCTGTATGTACGATTTTGCGATGATTGATTTCTTCATTTTCATGCAACATATAACATCCAATCGGGAAAGCTGCAGAATGGCACCTGCGAAGTTGGTCCAGAAACGTATGAGAGTGCGCTTGTTTCAACTGTACACACCGCAGTTCGCTTCCAATCACATACTAATGCAGCACCACTTGCCAGCCAGCTAGCGGACGGGGACCGAAGCTGACGGTTGGTTGGTAGACTGCTGCACATGCGCCACATAGGTTTTTATCGTTTTTCACTTCCCTGCTTACTTGTTTAAATGGCGTATGCCTCTGGACGTCAGCATCCGCAGTGATGTTTCCGACGTGCTGATAATTTCACATACAAATCTTTAAAAAGGGCTTTAAGTTCGGACGCACTTCGTCACGCAACGTTTCAGTGCGAGTGATCAGACTGAAGATATCTGAGTTAAATATTGATTAAAAACGAAAACAAGTCTATTGCACAATTTAGTCAGAAAAGGTTGCGAGTTTCTAATGCTTTTTCGTTGAAAAGCTTTTAAAATGTTTCATGTTTACAAATGCTATTAAAAATTCCCAATCCTCTGCACAATAATCCTAAAAGTAATATTCCAATTGATTTTATATCCGAAACATTATAAAATAAAAAATAATTAATTTTTATAAAGTACTACTGCATCATGAAACTTTAAACAACTAATTTTACTTTTTAATAGTAACTTTAAAAGTTTTACTTGTTCCTTGACACTAAAACCTTGAGTCTTGGTCAGCCATTTTGACTCCCATGACTTGTATTTAACCGACCCGAAAACTCATGCCTGCTGCGTGCGAGTATTCCGTTCGGATGGGATTTTGGATCGGTCCCTTCGTGTGGGCCAGGGTCGTACATTTATCATTGTAGAATTTATTAAAATATTGAATTCTTTATTGCTTATTTTTTTTAAACATTAAGGCCTATACTGTTGATACATTAAATCAAAAACGCTCTAAAGAGAAATATAATATTATTTCTAATCGCCATGTTTTCTTTTCACGAATGAATTTAAAACGAACAAATTATGCACGTTAGCTTTTTCTTTTTTTGCCAATTGTCCCCTTTGTTCAACCTACAGGCCCCTACAAGAAAGTGTTCTGTGAGTATGCTGAAACTGAATCCCTGACCGGATGAAGATATACACGAAATCTCCGACTACAAAAAAAATTGCAAATCTTCGAAGCGGACGTCGCTGTCAGGTTGATTGGAAGATGGACAAGCTCTTTTGCCGAGAATGCTCCATCCCCAATGTCAAACTCATGAAGTTATGGCGGCGAGATTTGGCAGGCATGTGAGATTGACTCGTAGGGAGGAGTTAGAATGAATAACGCAATAAAAACCTACCTCTACCCAGTGCCAAGATGTTACTGGGGCAGTTAGGTGTTTGGGGAGACCTGAATGGAGATGAACATAATTTAATTAAATCATCCAACCCTCCGGGCCGTCAGAAAACCTTCTTCTTGGGTGATTTTGAATCACGTAGCACGACTTACTAACGGCGAGTTGGACGAAAAGGAAAGTTTTAAGGAAATCATTTGAAAGAAGACGTACCTCTGATGAGATTTCACCATTAAGCCCTTATTTCTAAGAGTGTGTGTGTGGGGTTTTTATGTAATAAGACGGACATTCTTGGAAAAAAAACGTCTGTTCATTCAGGGTGTTTGTTAGTGCTTTGTTTGAATGATTCAACTGTTGTCGTTATAGAATAAATAAATATTAGATTAGAAATAACACTAAAAGTACAATTGCCGTAGTAACTTAACTGACAATGCTTGAAATGCTTTTAATAAAATAAAGTATGAAAGTAAAATACAAATTGTAAATCATGAATAAAAAATATTTAACACAAGTTCAATGTCAGTCATGTGAAGAAACATGTGAGCAAACAACTTAGCATACGTATTTGACTTTCCAGATCTATTAACAAAGACAACGGTATAGATTTTCCATGTTGCATATTTAAACTGCACTGATAATACAAATAATGTATCGGTTGACTTCTTTGCAATGAGTTTGCTCCACTGGTTTAACATTTCCTCACCGAAGAACTCATGCGTCGTAGCGGGAATATCGTTTTTGTTCGGTCAGGCTGTGTTCCGTTGGTTATATGGCAGAGAACCGCAGAGTTTCCTCTGATTTTCACACTCTCGACGCTTTCAAAACCGGCCGGTATGGGAGCAAAGTTTTAATTGCATTGCGCCTCACCTTCACCGACGACTTCAGCAAACAGCTGGCCCTCGTCGTACGTAACTAGCTGACATCCGCAGCTTCTGTTGTGGGGAACGGGCACACATGAGGTACGCTTGCGGGTGAATTACTTGTGCCTGGTGCCTTTTGCCTTTTGCACAATTTTACCGGCATGTTCCGGAAGTTATGGTGTGAAGTGGAGTAGTCGACACTGCCACAATGTCTCATTTTGAGGTTCGACTTTCGACTCCTCCATGCACGCTGGTTCTTCGATGTGACTCTGGTGTTGATTTGTATGTTTTTGTGGGAAGCCTAATGTTGGTGGAATTGTTTTCATTTTTTATTTGTTATGTCCTTCAGTCTGACTAGTGGGAAGTGTGGAGCATATGGAAAACTTTAATTTGAAATACGGTGGAGAGCAATGAAAACAAAAATGTGGTATTATGGATCGATAAGTCGAATGAATATAATTTACACATTTTATAAACTAAAAACACTGTTAATAAAACACAAAACAACGCACATAAACTATGTACATTGCAACCAAAAAGTGTCTCGACGTCAGGAAAGCTCATGATTCTGTCATGATATTTTAATACAAATTCTCAATTAATAATATTTAGAACCTTCTGTTACATGATTTTTTCTCGAATTCAGATAATCAAAACAACTTTGTTAATTTTACAATCAAACTAACTTTTCATTCGTTCGTTTCCCATGTGGATTGAATTTTCTTTTCGGAATATGGATTGTGCGGAAAAGTTAAAAACAAACTTAATCCTTACCATCCTTTCCACGCGCCACCTGAACTCCCCATATCCGTATGATGGGGATTTTGCAAGTTGGTGGTGCGGGTAAGTTTTATAAAAGTAATTATTTCAACGAACTTCGACACATGCGGCGCCAGGTGTGTATGTGATAAGGCAATACAAAAAAAAACCCTGATCCACTTCCATTGGGAGAGAAATGTTATAAAACTAGTTTGCAAAGTCCCGATAGCTTCCCATAATGAAAATGCTCGTTTTTTTTTGTACCATCACGTCATAACGGAGATTGTTAAAAGTACAAATAATGACTTTTGACTTGACGAAATATGTGTGTGATTTTTTGTTTTTTTGCTGTACGCCACTAAAGTTTATAGCTACTGAAATTGTGCTGATCTGCGTTGGAGAGGTGTACTAATGAACTGTTGCTACGAAACGCGACTCCGTAGGATAATCAAAAGTTATATTGCTCAGAATGTTCTATGCATGTAGCATCTATATAAGGCTATTGGAGTTGAAAAATGGTTACCTGTCATACAGTGCAACCCCGTTAATTGGTGTTTACTAATCGATGTACTAAAAAATACTCTCAATGAAAATGTATTACTTTTGATCGAAAAAAAAATTCATTGATGTAAAACATTGGGTTTGTGCAACATTGCATAGTTGCGCTATGCAATTTTAGCAATTTTAAAACTTTTATCGTCATTTTCATTCCCTCTCCTAATCAACATGCCAATCAATTCTAGTTCAATTAATGGATTATCGATTTGGCGGGCGATGTGTTTTAAATTAAATTCAATATTTTATCCAGCTGCATCGCTGGGTAATTGCAAAAGGGGGTTGAATTTTACAAGCAGCAGAACACAAATACAGCAGGCGGAGCGGTTATCACAAAAGCAATCGAGCGGGAGCAGATTTTAAATGAATAAATGGTATCGAAATGTTGAAAAAAAAAATGTAATTATGCTTCTGAATTTATTGTTTTTTAAATGTTTACTGTTTATCTCCTGTCGGTAACTAACTTAAAACAATTTTTAAAATGTCGTTACAATGCAGTACTCTGAACTCTAAGCGTGTCAAACAACATTTAAAAACTAAGGTGGACAGGTGTTAATTTTACGGCTAAATCTCGAATTTGTTAAACTTGTTGTGTATCTCCTATATCAGCGAGTTTTCTTGATTGCCAACATACAACTGATGAAGAATAAGATAATCAATTAACATTACTTTAATATATTCTTCTCTTCTTCTATGACTCTACAACCTGCCATTTCTGGCTTCCGTGACTTGAATGTACCCGCAACAGGATAGTCAGTCCTGCGTACGGGAGAACGGCCCGGAATGGAATTCGAACCTCGGTCCTGTCCGTTCGAAGACCGGCGCCTCAATCTCCTCGTCCACCGAACTGCTCCAAAACTATGGCACTCGTGTGTCCACCAGGCTGTTTGGTAAATCCGCTTGCCATCTTTGACCGTCAAACAAAGAGAAGGACGTGTTAGCGATATCAATCAATATATCGATGCGTTTTCAATACCAATCAGATATAAGTATAACCTTTTTGTAATCTGGGGTTTAAACAACAGACGCTTTAGTGGGAAAAACGGTCATAAGTTTTGACTCATTTAGCTTCTTTATGTTATTCAGCTATTTATTTGTAGAAAACAGATGCCAACAAATTGGGACTACTCAGTGCTGTAGTGTAATGACAGCAGCCTTCCACACGACAAGACCGGTATCAAAATCCCATCTACACTATACCACCATAGAAAGGGGGGCTGAATGGCTTAATGATATATGGTAAAATGATACTCCCGCAAGGTTTAATATATTTTTATATTCAGAGAGTACACTTCATTAAATTAGTGTCCATCTTTACCTACTGTCCCCTGAGCGTTGGAAGAACTAATGTTGATAATAATATGAGCAGACCGTCTCATTTTTATGGAGGAACATGCCTACAGCAACAAAACAGCATTAACAGATTTGCTTGAAAAATGATATCAAAATTGAGGTTAAATGAATTCGATTGCGATAACAAAAACATTCGAATTTTAGATATTTTAAGTTTAAGGTTGTAAGATGAAGAAATGCGTTAGTATTAGGAAGCTTCGTTAACTTTTAAAGTAGAGTTACATGAAAAACGTTTCGTTTCCGCTCGCGCTCACCCATTACACGCCCTTCTCTTTGTTTGACGGTCAAAGATGGCAAGCGGATGGACCAAACAGCCTGGTGGACACACGAGTGCCATAGTGGCAACATTGCACGGCGCTTGCAAGGGTTGTAAAATTAACTGACCAAAGAATCAGATCAAAGTACGTGCAGTGCATGCAAATCCGTAGCAATCGATGCAACTCCACTGATAGACGAGATGCATGGGGAACTGGGCACTGTGGAAAATGGAAAATGCAAAACAAAAATCTAACCGAAGCAACATTTGCATGATGATGATGCTGCCGTATGGAAGGAAAGGCCGTTTTGTGAGAGACGTTTACCTCCCATCGAGCCCATGAACCCGTGGAGGTGGTCAAGGACTGTACATTGGGGGTACGGTGGGGGAAATTGGATAGAGGAGCCAGTGGTGAGAAGATCGAACGGAACGACGAGGGTGGCATGTATGCAAAACGTGATTTTGTTGAATGTGAAATGTTTGCTACTGCGCACAAGAGCACTATTATGGAATGGACGCTAGGGCAAGAAGTGATGAGTGGCGATGGTTGGAGCGTGTTGATGGTGCCCGGTAGTGGTAGAACACATGTCTGTCGCTGTGTATTGATAGTGAGGGTGCGTGTCCATGTGTATGCTCATTTACGGTCGAGTAGATGAAATTTTCGCCCATATCGGAACGCGCTCGGTGAGTGTTGAGTAGCAAGTCAGGCGAAAACGCTTCCAACAGCCCAGCCGTATGATGGTAGTGGGTAGAGATGCGGTCGGTAAACAAAATGGACGGTCTGCTCCAGTGTGTAGCAATAAGTGCAACCGGATGACCCTCGAACCGGTCGGTCGGATCGTTGGACGGTTGGTCTGGTAGTCAGTCTTGCGCTTATTTGCACATTTTCGGTACGGTTCGTTGCGAGCGAACGAATCTGTGAAGGCTTGCAGGTGTATGTGTGTGTGCGTTTGTTCGTTTTGGTTTGGTGGTTGTACGCAAGGTTCGGTCATTCTCGCACTAAAGTACTAGGGCTAGGATAGCGAAAATGTTCCATAAGGTTGCGGCACTCGGGAACAACGAGGCCGACGTTATGGTGAAGTTATGCGTTGGATTACGATATGCTGCTACTGTTGACCGCTGTATGACTCGTTTTGGAGCGATAGCAACCAACTATGGCGTACCTATCGTCGGTGAAGTTGTAGCTGAGATTCCTTGCACGTTTAGCATTCACCGTATGCTGTGATCTTGTATTATAGTAATGGTCGCTATGACGGTGACAAACGATAATAATTTTGCACTTGTTATCTTTGCCAGAAACGTAAAATCTGCTTCATATAAATTTACTCTGAAGTTCCTACTCATGTTACTACTCATGTCTAGAAGCAACAATAAAATTACACAATTTCGAAAGTAAACCATATAACAATTTGAATTTTGTACTTTCTTCACTTGAATTTACCATATCCAGATTTTACTAAAGTTCACTATCAACCAACCCATAACCTAAAAACTGTGGCCGAGTGTGTCTCTTGCCATGGCGATAGAAACCTTTTTCTTGACGTGTTTTCGCCATGGTTTGTAGATTCGTGATACGGTTCATTGCGTTGGATATTCCAAAAACGTGCATAACTTGATGCATTGGTCAGCATGGGGGTAGACGCTGTGCTATTTTCTTAATAGTTGCTCAGCCGTCCTCTGTTGACCTTAGACGATTTACCAAAAGTAGTAAAACATAGCCGCGTAAATAACATACATATTTTTAGAGAATTTGGAATAGCTCAATAATAAAAATCTAAAATTAAAACATAAATAGTAAAAATATTTTTCCGAAGAGTTTTGACGTATTGTAAAGATCATATTTAACGTTATATAATAATATCATGTTCCTTATATAATGAAACTCTTTCGTCAACGAATAAAAACATTTTAAAGTACATCACATACGGCTTCCTTACTAAATTATATCACAAAAAAATGCAGTTATGCAAGTTATTCCTAAAACTTCATAACTCAACATGGAGACGCCTGGTAATTTTAGGTAAATTTAAAGGAAAAGAGATTTTTCTTTATGCATTATAATGTTTTAAGCAGCTTCATCCAGAACAGTATAACATTAACTTATTGCTATAACTTCGTCTTTGATTTGGATAGTGTTCCTCCGAGCGAAAGCAAACAAATTGTGCCAACCGATGTATGAAGATGAAATAACTCAGTCGTTCGTTAACGATTTTGTCGCATCCGGGAGCAGGAATTGCCTCCAGCGACGATCTGTGTGTCATAATCAAGAAACTGACGAAGCGATGGGGATTTCCTCATTGCATTCTCCGTTTCATGGTCAATGCCCGTCTCGTCGCCTTTCGTTGTCTAGCTGCTCGATGCATCATAATTGGCTGATTAAGATTCAAACCAGTAGCAGAAGACTTTTCCATCCTGACTAGACGACATTGCTCAGTACTGCAAACCGAGGGGAGGGACCATCTTGGAAATGTTCTTCGTCATATGAATTTTTGATATGTTTCATCGGCTTCAGGGTGAGCAACCATTTAAAATAGCATTCATACATTCTCGGTGGTCCTGGCAGGGAACGCTTTACGTCTGGCAAAAGTCATATATTCGATCTCGTGACTCCTGACCACGTTTGTGGCAAATCCATACACACCTCTGTGATCCAGCTGAAGCAGACTGGCGTTCATTTCCGTCCCAGCGAGCGTCCGTTTGTCGATATATGACAAATATGTCCGGAATTATTCATGCTTTGCAAATCGGCACAACTTGCTGGCGGCGGCACAGCGATGATGATGATGATGATGATGGGGAAACATTTCGTTCTTCATCATATCGCATAATTTGCTTTCCTTCAGTGTTCCGGTTTCACGATCAATACCGATTCGGACTGTAGAACCGCACGGGAATGGCAAGTGGCTGAGGAGTTATTGATTTGGTGCCCCGAAACTCGAATAATCATTCAATCGCACTAGATGACGAGAAGGAAATGGTGAGGTAGAGCAATGTAATATGTGCAAACGAAATACCAAAACTGTTGAATTTAAAGCTCGCTATGAAAGCAATGTGTGGTAGTAGTATTTCTTCTTTAACGAATAACATACGCGGGCTCGCGTTTTTCATAGAAAATTAAAGCTGGCACTATGCAATTATATGAATGATATAAACATGTAAAACTGATGGTAGTTTGTATCACTTTGTTTGATTTAAAAAGTTCATTTGATTCTTTGTTTTTATTTATTTAAATTGTTTTTTAGATTTGAAGCATCGTATTTAAAATTAAGTATTAGTATAAGCTTGATAACGTCCTTTTTTTTAACTTAACAAGGAAGGTACTTGTGTGATATTCACAAAAATTAAACATTTTTTGTGTTGTTTAGGAATTTGCGATTTGTATCAAGTTTCTAGTTAAAAAAGTACTCTTGTTCTCCCTCTGTGGCTCTTTATACTAGAGATGTCTTCCCCATTTCATTTCTGACGTTCGTAATTTGAATTTACCCGCAACAGTCCTGCGTAGGGGGGAAACGGCCCGAATGGGATTCGAAACTTAGTAGTATCTTATAAATACTGTTTAGAGAGAGTTTTACTAGTACATTCCAAAATGTATGTATGCATGTTATTTTATGTTTGTAAGTTTTAATCAATTTCATTAAATGATGACTTGACAAATGTTCTAATGAAGAACAGTGCCTGTAGCAGCATATAATTCAACATAAGCCATGGTAGGGTCCGTATGTATGGCTGTCTACGTAGGATCGTTTAAAGTTTGTCGGATTCAATATGTAAACAATATCTTGAAGTCCGTTTATTGCACCAAAAAATGACGGATAGTCCTTAAGCACATTGAGTCACTCAAGTCTTTGGCAATTATTTGATTTAGTATTAATTCTATGTTGTGATACCATGCTTCAGTTTGGTAGAACTGAAAAAAGCATTGTACGATTGTCCTTGTCATAGAAAAGTTGTTGAAACTCATTCATTGACACTGGACCTGCAGTAAATTTATTATTATTTTAACTGCCCTAAAAGTTGCAGATTGGCGGCAATAACGATTCATTTCAGGTTACCATTGCCTCACATAAGTGACGTTACTGTTCAACATGTTTACCTTAACCTCTGCCGAACGATTCCAAGGTCGTAAATGTGCAAGTGCACGAAAAAGGATCGCATTTTGCACCGGATGGCCCGCTGTGCCGGGAAAGGCCAGTCATGCTAGCACCACATTATGATGCCTTGGCTTTGTGTATAGATACCTGTGCTTGACTTCATGAAGAATGCACCAGTTAAGTTAGACCTTACGGCGAACTGCAGTTCGGTGCAGTGCCAGGTAGTATGGCCTTATTCATTAGACGCGACACTCTGTCTATCTCTGTCCGAAAAACAGCACAATGGGAATGCAGCTGAAGAAAAAAGAATCCTAGCGTGGTTTATGTATTCGAAGGAATGGGCCAAAGTCAATAAATTAGAATCCAACAGCATGATCGAACCATGGATAAAAAAGAAAGAAACCCTGACGAGCATCTGCATTTGTGACAGTGAGATACACGCTGGGTGGGAGAACGATATGTTGACGAAGGTCTTTGGAAAGCAGAACCTGCGCCTGAGGGCCGCTTCACAAGCGAGAACGCATCCACAAGTTTTGTGACATTTCTTACCTATTCGTTTTGCCGCGGCAGTTGTGATGTAAAGTTTTTGGCATTAATCGGAAGGAAACATAATTTTAATTGTTCGATCAATCGATTTCTCTCATAATTCTATTACGGTGGGCCTTTTATTCTGCCTCTTCGGTAGTTCCAGATGTGTGTACGGTTTCCAATGTTGGGTTTTGAGAAGGGGTTTTTCCATTGCGACCTCCTACCGTTTGATCGGTTGGTCAATTCGTTGGTTTGCAGCCGAAAAAAGCACACCAACGAGCGAGTGCTACAGCTCCGACAGGAATACCCTTAGCTTTTGAGGTGCTGTGTAAAGGTAATTAGCATAAAACCCACACGTACGGTCGTTGCTTGTGCACTTGTGCAGCGCCAGCTGTATGCCATCAGTGGGCTGGCGAAGCAGGGAACATAATTTAAATTTGTTTATTTATGTTTATTATATGTTTATTTACACATAAATTCAATTTTATCTTTCACACCTTTCCTGCCCATAATGTAGCATAATGGAAAACGAAATGAAACAGAAAATTGGAGGAATCGTTTCCATTCGAACTCATCGCACGGGTGGGTCCGGGTGTTTCATTGAAGAAATGCACTGAGGACTCTATATTCTCTTATTGATCTTTTTTTTTCTATTGCGATTGGAACTAAGTGTATGTACCGGGAGCTGTGATTGTAATGAGAATTTGTTTGTGGGAGCTGTTTTGGATTAATTTACTTTTACGGCTTCTCCGGTGGTATAATTCACACCTAGGCAGGCACCGGGTGTGCCGAGAGATGATCTTGCCCCGTGCGCTGCTGGCAAGGTGTTAAAGTAGCTACCGAAAAGAGGTGTACTGCGTGTAGCAACTGTTTCTCGGTGAGGGATACAACGTATTTTTTCAAATGATGCAGCAAAAATGGAGCTTTGTGGGTGAACAGTGATGGCGATATGCTTCATCGAGCGTTTCGATGGTGTATTTCATTCATTCTTCCAGGGGAGCCAGAATTGAAGAACTTTGGAAACGGATTTCAATCGATTTATGGCCCCGGTCATGATGTGTGGTCGCGTAGTAAAGTGCAAGTTTTGGGTGGTACATATCTGTGGGGCAATATTTGATGAATGTTGCGTGTTTAAGAGTACTTTTCATGTGATTGTTATTCTTGGTGGTGTTTGGTTAGCAAAGGTTTAAAAAATAGGGGTTTTTTTCGTTGGAAAAGGGAACCATCGGGAGCATGTTTAGTTTAATGAACGTGGGAAAATTAAATTTCTAACACTGCAATAGGCCAACTATTGTTGATAAATTGACATTTTTTGCACAAAAACATAATGTGTATTTTTGCCTTATCAAACATTTTCGCAAATTCAATAATGATTTCTTAAGTACTATGGATCGATCTCGGTTGTTTTTAATTTACACCCGCTAACCGTTTGTTGCTCGATCTGTTCGCGTGTTTTACGACATATGTTTCAACAAAAAAAAAAAAAAACTATGCTCACAAAATCAAAAAGGGCACCGTTTCGATGCCCCATGATCATTTCTGGGGTGGTTTCTTGTTTTTCTTCTATTTGTCTCACCAAGAAACAGCGGAAGGAAGCTCGACAAAAAATCAATTCCCCCCCACCGGTTTCGATTTCGATCATAAATTTTTCTTGATCAGCACGCCGCACCGCAGTGTGCGGCACCTTCGGGGAACCGTGGAAAATACGAGCGGACTGGTTCAATGGGTCATATTTATTAATCACCGCGATGCTCTCGTTAAGTGTTAGGAAGATTTTACACCTCGTCCCTCGTTGATCATTGGCCTTTTTTCCAGATGCATCTCTCTTTTTCTCTCTGTCTCTCTTTCTCTTCATCCTGCTCTTTCATAAGTTATTTTGTTTGTATCGAAATTTGGTCGTGTGCATTATTTTTTTTTTCTTTTAGAAGAAGCCAGCCGCGAAATAATTTATACCGAAAACGACTACCACAGAAGCTGTGGCATCGTTTGCTGGACCCTTCCAGCAACTGTGTTGATTCATTGTTGCTTTGTGCTATGCTGCAGGATGTCTTGGAAAATGCAATGCCACCGGTTTAATAAGCGGTACATACTGTGGGCCCATAACCGTGGGCAGCAAAGTGATAATTTGATTGTTTGCAGAACGTTGCAACCGAATCCGATGACAAAAGGGAACTATACTCCGTGCGAGGGATAAAATCTTAAAAAAACTATTGTCCCTGGTAAATTTAAAATAATTACAGAATGCAGTATAAAATGAGTTTAATTTTCTTTAAAAATGTACAGAATCTTTAAAGTGTAAACAACATTATAAAAGCAATTTACTAGAAAGCATCACTAACCAGTCGTGAATTTTATTTTGGACACGCATTGACACATTGGCATTACGTGTTTTGTTAAGTGATTATTGTAATACCCTTGCGTAGGTTATTTCGGTTTCCAAATAATGATTGCGTTGCGAATCATTGGTAAAAATAATTCTTAATGAATGGGTTTACATAATTCAAACAGCATTGCTACTGTTATTGCGGAAGTAGGGCATTTTTACGGGCAATCAAATTTTTGGTAGTAATTACGTAAAATAAAAGAAACTCGGACAAATCTGCTAGAAGTTGCAAAAAGTAAGAATTTTCTGCATGTTTGTAATTTGTATAAAAATAATCAATTTTGATGTTAAGTTTGTTAGATCTTTCTATAAAGTTTTTTTTAATAATTTTAAAATAGAACAAAAAATAATCAAAACAATTTATCCCAGTTTTTATCAAACATTAAATAATGGAACATTTCTTCTTTGTATCATGTTTTGTTGTTGTAAAATCACACTTAATATCTTAATAATCGGAAAGTTTTCTGAGGTTATGTCTTCATGCCGTAACTCGACTCCATCCAGCACAGGAGGACGTAATAATATTCATTCGCAAAATTCACGCCATTCGGTCGTAAAGTATTTCCGATCGTGCGCGGAGTGTGTCTCTGCGAATGAGATGTAAATTCAGTTATGCGCGAAACAGACGCAATAAGCAGTGCCAGAAATGCAACAGTCTGTGGTGTGAAATACGAGTTTTACGAACCGAAAGTAATGAGTTCGGGATCACTGGTAAAATGAGTACACCATAAGATTGAAATGCTGTAGGTCAGACATGGCACGCTGGTTGATTTGTTTGATTACCAGCACCAGGGAGGGCATAAGGTGCTGACGACGATTACGATACAATGGAATGTGATCAGAATGATATTTTTTATTTACTAAAAACTTAAATGTATGTAATTGAGCAATCAGTGGTACAAGTTTCTAATTTAACTGTGTTAGTGGATAAATAGTTCCATGATCAATCAGAATTATATTACTAGCCATTATATCAGCAAGTTAGTTAGTTAAACTATTCGTACACATTAACACATCTTATATTTCACATATGTAGTTCTATCGATGGCTCACTTATGTAATGCCTCTGGCAGATCGGCAGTAGAAAACATTCTCGAAGAAAAGGAAGGCAAGCTGTTTAAGCAATCTTTCAATCCATCAATACATTTTGATCGATGGCGTTGTTATAGATTAATTTTGGGTCCTTTGCCTCACCCTTCACACTCCCCGTCGTTGGCGGTCGTAATACATTTGGGCTCCCGTTAGTCTACCATTTACCAAAAGGTTTACATACGAGCCCGACAATCCGACGTATATATCTGGGTTAGCAACCGATCCATCTTGACCAAATGGCCTAACACCGAGGAGAGATAAATACGAAAATCCGTCCCATCACAATCGAAGGTGGACCATCGCCGACCATCAATGCCGTCGGCGAATACCGGGCTGTGTAGGTAGAAGGAGCAACGAGGAATCCATCCATGGGAGGGCACACAGCTGAAGAATCCCAAAAACGATAAATTATCACACCTTGCTTCACGTTTTTCCGGCCAACCTCGACAGATCAGGAACCGTTTGCGCCCAGCCACGACGGTGCAGTCGGTTCAACGATTCTTCCCTTTTTGGTTGAATCTTTGCGACGCTATGTCTGTTCCGAAAATCACATTCCAGGCGATTTCCGACTCCGTGTTGTCTCTCTCTCTCTTTTTCCACGTCCCAACCGCCACTGTTTCGGTGCCAGTGAATGAACATTTTGCTCTGTTCCACCTTCCCCGTCCCTTCGCAGCTTGTGGCCCGATCGCCGTGGATGCGACCATAAACCAAATACCCAGCAGGGTGAACCATCCTCTGCATCGGATTCCCTTCGGATCCTGGAGGGTTTGCCATGGACCCACGTACAGTAGGTGGAGTGGCCGTGCACCTTCCCCGAACTTGCAATGCTTGGCAGGAGATTCATCGGTTTGTTTCGGCACCTTTCTGTTCTCGCACCGAACCGCCCCAGATAGGGAAAGAGGCAAAGATTTCCAAGGTGCTTTTGACTTTTGCTGGAAAGTTACCTTGATTCTTTGCCCGGTGTTAATATCTGCCAAATGGGAATGATGGAACGACTTGCCAGTTCCTGGGTATAGAAGCGGAGCGTACAGACTTATGCTATTGGATGATATAAACATTACCTTTTTCAAGTATTCTATCAGTACTGTAATTGGCAAATCGATCGCAGGTGTACGCATTCGAAAGGAATGTTTGTGTATCAATTACTGTACAAGACTGACTTGTATTGTGAAGCTAAGGTCACGAAGGGATCAGTTCTTACGTGAATCAACTCGTACTTTGTCAAGTGTACGATAATTAAGAAAACGTACGGTTACTTCACAGAACGGTTAATTGAACACGATTTATTGGATTTTTCGTTGGATGGAGTCGTGTAAATTTGGTGGATGATTCATTGCGATCGGAGATATGTTGAAAATTATTACTCTATTATTTTAAAATAACTATTATTATTTCGCTTCCTTAAAAAATCGCTTGATATACCATACAAATTCGTTTCTGTTTCTACCATATATAACGTTCGCATTCTTCCCGCTACAACATCGAATGTTCATTACGATACCTGTGTGAAAATTTATGCTTTGATGCTTCGATTCCCGCTTCGTTACGGATGCGGATACGGTTAAACGTTAAGCCAAATTGAGAGAGTAAAAAAAGCCCATTAAAAGATTGATGCAAAACGGACGGCGGCACCTTTCTGTCGATAATTAAATAACCGTGAAATGCAGAGACAGCAAACAGAAATCCGTCTGTACATGGATTCCTTCCGGCTGACCTGACCAGATTGAAGGTACCACCAACGGGCACAGGGCCACTGCGTAATCGAATCTTTCTTGTCTACGGATGGTGCACATGCGCAAGATTAGGGTTGTGGCAACAGTGAAACATAGAAGGAGGAAAACATAATTCTCAGCTGTAATTGATATTTTTGTAATGTACGCCAACCAGAATTGTGGAGTGTAGGCGGATGGATAGCAATTTGTGCATAACAATTTCTATGTTCAAATTTTTCAAGCACGGAAAACAATGCCAAAAGTTGCAATGAGCATATAGAAAATAATGCAAAAAAGTTAATTAGTGTTTTGATAATACTCCTAAACATGATAATCTCAGTGATAATAAAGTTAACAAAAAAATATAAAGTTATTTACTACGAAATTTGTGAAGAACGCTTAAACATTCACAAGTATTCAAACAACGGTAACATTATGATCAAAGAATATTATGAAGTTTGCCCTTCAATCTACAAACACCATACATTTCTGTAGCTATAGGGATGTGACCATCGACTTACGTTCGGCAGAAAGGTGATAAAAATCAGAAACTAATTAATTACCAACTAGAAGTTGATTAAATACAGATAATTGAATTTCCCCTAGCTGCATTGAAGCAAGAATCCCAAACGAATGAGATTGCAGGTTCGTGCAAATTCCATTGTCGACATATGCCGTGAACCATACAACTTTTTCGAAGAAGGACTCTCTAGCAAAGCATGTGTCAGTAAGATTGAATGCTATGGTTGTTTCGTTTCGATGGGAATCATCAACGTTTTAGTGTTTGTTTATGTTTCCTTAATAAAATGCAATTGTTATTACTTGTTGTATATATTTTTGCTTAATTAGTGTACCATAAACTTTATCGGCATTTATACGTGTTAGTATAATAAAGGTAAGTCTAAAGGTAGGTACATCGTAACAATTGGAAAAAGTATATCGTTTCTAGTATAAAGTATAAGTTTTCATAAATTAGAAACGAAAGCATTTACTAGTGTTTATGGGTATGTGACTTTTAGGTTGTTAAAGAAATTACACAATTTCTCAACGGTTATTTGCTACTGACCGTAAGCTCCAAACGAGTACCCTAACCATGTAAGAAAAAAGAAGGTCAAAGCAATAAGTCTCAAGTCATATCAATTCCTTTAGCTCAAGCGCACACTTATGCACCATTATTTTCTCACTAGCGCGGTGGGCTCCTCACTTGTGGGGTATACCTTACTAAAAAATATTAAAAATATATAGCCACTTGTGTGAACGGGCACAGCCGACGAAATCCAACGCACTCGAAGCCATTCGAAGGCTTGTTGAAGTGTTGTTTAAATTTCGCGTAATTTAAATACGCAAACGAAGTGATGAACCGTGTGAAGCGCTAGGCCTTACCGCACTCTTGGGGTGTCCGGTGTAGATTCCGGTAGCTAACATAAGCCACTTGTGTCACGAGTGTTGAAATTTTCATGAATGATATATTTTTCCCGCGCATCGAAAGCAGCACACCTAAGTCGAGCTGGCTGGAAGGGTTCTCCTTTTCTCACAAGAGCCGAGCTCGGTGGAATCTACCGAGATGATTGCATCGTGTCAATTCTTCAAATGATCAGCTCAAAAAAGAGCGCAAAAGCGAAAGAAAGAGAGCTAACCTATCCGAAATCTAGGAGTAGTAGGCGCACGATTAATTCAAATGAAAATCAATTAACATAATTTATGGCATGCGTGCGATGGTGGTTTGGAGGTACTTGTAGTGTCTTGGTATGGGAGTTTTCTCTCTCCTTTTCTCCCTGCGCAATATTGAGTCGGTGTAAGCTGGCGATGGCACTGGTATGGTAACAACAAAAACCTCCCACCGATACTTCGTTGAAATCATCAGATCGGAAAAGACTCGTTTGGTAAACGTATCTCGTCTATCTTACCGCGCCACCTTACGGTTGAGACACGAAGCTCTTGCCAACTCTCGATAAGTGGCAAGTAAGGACTAGAGCCCTTGTCGAGCCTCTTTCATTATTGGAGTGTCAGCATGCATGCCACAGCACCGCACCGTACCGATACGACGACGATGAAGCTGATGAGCCATCATTCTACAGCCGGCCCGAGGGAACAGCGTGCGGAATGTACGGAATTTCTGTTGGGAATACGTCCACCAGGAGGGTATCCGCGGTCCCAAGCCCTGCCAGACAGTGCGGCACTGGTTGTGTGGTTACGTTGGTTTCCGTATCAAGCGCTCCAGACACAGTGTCGGACCGGGGCTTCCGACGGTGCCCATGGGTCTGTGTGAGCTGATTCAAGGGCTGGTTGGTCGCGCACAGCATGGACGTCGTATCCGCTGGCAGGTGTGGTCGGCCGAAAGCGAAGTATCTCTCACTGTGCGCACTTTTCATACCTGCGCGGAGCTGATTGATGGTTCTTTTAAGACATATTTCCCGTCGAAACCTTGTCACTTCGGCATGCCGAGAACCGTATGCGAGCGGGCTGGAAAGGGCGGCTGGAAAGTGTAGAGCGATTTAGGCTCGGGGCATATCGGTCTAAGACGTCCTAAGCCGCTCATCGATAATGTTGAACAGTCAGGAAAAAAGCACATCATCATTTCGTACCGTTTTGTAAAGCGGAAAGATATTTTGAAACGCACCGATCTAAACTGAGCAACAACTGTGTTTCGGACATGGTTGTGAAACATCATTTCCATTTGCCTTGATGTCCAACGCCTAGAATGTCAAAAATTAATGGTTCTAGCAATCGATGCAGGCAGATATCTGGCTACTTCATAGAAATAAAACGTGCCATGCATGTTGCAAATTCGATTCAACTATAGTCTTTACAGAACTACCTGCCATGGACAAACTTTTGCCAAGCATGCACACCCACGTATGAGCTATGAACAGCGGAAGATGAAGCAAAGAGAACGCAGTCATGTTGATCGATCTGATCTTTCCACCCGTCAACCGTACACCGACAGTTGAGGACCACAGGTCGACCGCATCCTTCGTTAATCCTAATCATCTTAGGGTGTTATGTGTTTGCTAAATCTGAATAATCATCATTATGGGGTCAATTGTGTACTGTTCGTTTGCAGTTTTTGCTTCCACGGCGGTGGCCTTTCTGCTTTCCATTTCGTTCATTACCAGCCGGAGCTGGTGTTGCTAGACCACGAGGCATACGGAGAATGCCAATAATATTGTTCCTGCCTGGTACGGACTTATTCGAAGTGTTTATCATCCCTAATCCTTCGGGTAGATTCTGGTGAACTACTTTTACCACCAAAGAAGGCGTACGGCTAATCCTACCCGTCGTATTTCGATTCCGTTAACACCTTGACTGGGTCAGCAATTTTATGGAGAAATAGTGCATCCGCTAAGTACCGGTAAACACACACTCGATCAAGGCACCCATGATGATGTGTGTACCTTACCGTTCCCACTCACGGTTAGCCACTCGTACGGGACGAAGGTACAAACTTGAGCAAATGACAGCACAGGTGCAGAAAGAACTTTGGCATGGACTTTTACCCCCGAAGCACGTTTGCGCCACTTTTATAGCCCATGTATGACAAAAGCTTTGCATAGTTCGGAATGTGCCCTGGCGCACTCGTACAATCAAGGACCGTTTTCGGGCGCATTGGGCCGGGGTTTTATTAACTTTGTTTCAGCACAGTCGATGACTCGAAAAAGAGGCGTTAGTTTCTCACCATAAAGTTTGCTTTGCGTTTTGTCCATTTTCCGGGTGTTTAAAGTGGGATGGATTCTGATGAACGTGGCAGCAGCAGGTGTGTAGGTCCGTGAGGTGAGTATTCGATGTTTACATAAGCACCTGATGTTTTTGCAATTGTACCCATGTATGGTACTGGGACAAGTGACAGTTAATAACTGCTGACAATTGTTTTATAGCATTTGGCCCTTTTAATAACTCACCTTTGTTCTGAATGTTGGATGCATACAAAATGCTTTACATAAAATCACGAAAATAAACCATAAATGATATTGTCCAGCCTTGCACATGATGTTTGCTGTAAAAGAAGAAAACTATGTTTTATAGTTGTAACATTGACTTCAAGTATTAATATACTGGTCTTTCTTCTTCCGTTCTGGAGAACTGGACAAAAGCTACAGTCCGAGGAATCTGCTCCACTCAGAATATCTGACGCGACGATCTAAACTGGGATTGTATAGAACCTTCCAGTACTCACATACGTATCCGAAAGATGGATGCTGCCTAAAGCAGATGAACTTTTTTAGCCATGTTTGTATGGAAATTTCTCACAAAAATGTTTAGCCCCATATGTCCCATGGATGTTCCTCCCATCCGTTATAATGACGTGTATGATGATGACACTATCGTACTAAGCACTACACTCGTGGGCTCGTCATGTCATGCGAATGGGACCGGACGACCTAGCTCATTGAGTTCTTTTAGGCCATTCACGTGGATAGAGGAAACGTGAAAGAACCAAACTGAAGAAGAACGATGGCGTTGATGTGTTCACCATAAGGACTGAAATAATGATTAAGACTTATCGATTCATCAAAGCAGAGGCTTCTTGGTGCGTTAAAGTAGAGTATCCTTGAAGCTGTTCTATTATTCCAACTTAAATTACGCTATGCATAGCTGAGGAAATTAATTTACTAACTCTACAGATGTAATAGAATAAATAACTCTGAATGAGCCTTGTTTGTTTGGAACATACAATTCATACAAATACTGGAATGTTATCATGTCATGTCATATGTATCATGTATATGTCAAAAATTGATTCATCAGCAAATATCCTGAGCAAAAAACATGTGAAATAAGATAGACCGAAGTGGGCTCTAATTGCTTTATTTTAGATTTTTACTAAAATCT
>AXCM01002090.1:0-37201 GCA_000473375.1 Anopheles culicifacies | reverse complement strand
TTTTTTTTATTTTAAAAGGAGTACCTTATAACCTTATAAAAAAAAAGCCAAACCAAACGATCTGTTGAGCCACCTATTACTAGTTGCACCAATTAGCTGACCCACTAAATTCATTAAACAAAACCGTACACCAAACGTATCGAAATATCTCGTTGTTTCCGGTATGTGACTTTCACAAACATTTGCCCCACATATGTTGTGTTGGGAAATAAATTTAAAAAAAGCGGAAACTCCCGATCCCAACTCGAAACACATGCGTCTGCCTAGCGCACAAGCAAAATTCTTCTTCAATTTGCACTCTATTTATTCTCATTCTGTATAATTATCAAAATGCAAGGTTAATGCAGAAGAACAAAAGACGAACCCTACAGAAGTAGCGTGTGGAAGCGACGAAACGAAGACACATAACAATAACAAAACGGAAAAGATTTTATTTTGAGCAAAAAAAAAAACAAAAATTAACATAACGTAAAACCCTTAACCCTAATAGAACCGTAAATGAGCAAAAGGCAGGCTTTGTTGACGGTTATTGGAATAAGAATGAAATTAAAAAGGAACATGGAAGTAGCAACGAGTGACGAGAGAGTGAGAAGAACCCCGAACACGCAGCAGGAGAGAGTGATCTACGCAGGACGCAAACGTCACGCAGAAGGATCACCGCAAGGGAAAAAAAAGCCATAAAAATCAGATCTTTTACGAGAGCGACGACGAGAGCCACAAAAGTCATAAAATCAAGCGGCTGTGTTAAATGGGTCCAGCGCACAAAATAGTGCATATGCATGGTGAGGGGAAGAAGCAAACAAAACGATCCTCATGTGTGCGCGGAAGACAAAAACAAGAAAGCATGGAGAAGAAAAAAAAAACACCGAAATAAACAAAAAAAAGGGTTTTTTTCCCTTTCGAATCCTTCTTTATTAGGAAGACCTTCTTTTGTTTCCTTGTGTCAGCCAATGGACTTTCCAACTGTATTCTTCTTGGTAGAACGAACAAAAGATTGGATGGAATATGGGGAGGTAGCGAGGGACAATCTCTCGTATCGGATTACGCTTATATACGCTCAAACATAACCTCGGTATTGCCTTTCGTAATAAGGTGAAAGGAATAACGTTAATATTTTGTTTCCAAACAGCAATAATTTCGTGTTTAATTTCATTACCGTTAGTGTTATTTACGCGTTTCCGCTAAATGCCTTCAAGAACAATGCATTTTACGCTCTATATTGTTAATTCAATGCTATTACACTTGTTTCCGCAACAAAAACATGCTTTACTGCTGTCAAAACTGTATATGTTAAACAATCGTTTTTACAAATTCACCATAGCCTACTATAATCTAGTTAAGTCGAAAAGGTTAAACGAGCAAAGCAATCCAACAAATATGACATTTCTAATATAAGAAGGAGGAAATTTTTTTCTCATTTTGCAGAAACCTTCCAAAAACATCATTAGGAAAATTCGAAACAAACAAACACACATATGTAAGAATCCTACCGACCGATGCTTCCTAACTGCTTGCGACGTGTACAAGCCGTCTCATTGCACTTCCATTCCTCCTCTTTATCCAACCACCCACAACAGTATATTGAGCTAAAAACAGCAGCGCAATAACCGGTGGAAAACGCGTACATACAGAACGCAAACATAGAAAATACAAACACGGGTATGGGCTGACGATCGTTGATCGTGTTCCTGGAACTCACTTAACAGTATTCGCCTGGTGCACATACACACGTAGCAACACGCAGGCAGAAGGGGACATGGGGTAGAAATGTCTGTTTTATCTAAACGTCTCACTGGGTGTATTTCATAAATATATTTTAATGTATCGGTTACCAGTTTCGTGAAAAGGCTATTTTTAAATGTATAATAACTAAACAAAACTTCATCAAAAACCATTTATAAAATTAAAGAAAAAACAGTACGGTTTTTAAAAGACATTGACATTGAGAAATTGACAAAAATGTGTTTACAAAACCATCCAAAAAACTGTCAAATGTTAACATCCGCATATCTTGTATGCCGTTAATGTTAAGAATCGCGTAACATTGCTTTTACCAGCAAAGAGCCAACTGAATATAGAACATTTATATGTTCAATATCTGAATACATTTCTAAAGACAGCTGTAAAGTGCTCCCCAATACTTACGATGATAGTGCGATCGTTACGTTGTAGGTGTCTCCAAATCACACATGCACACATACACACCGGCAAGCGGCCAGCGTTTTAACACTCTCGCACCCTCGCTGTCTCGCACTCGGTGTCGTACTCTGTTCGCAGGGTCGGGTGCGAGATTAGATCACTAAATGTATGGAAATTTTTCTACTTGATTGGAAAAATCGAACACAAACGCATACAACACTTAAGGAATACGCATACACACGCTCTACGTTTGATTGGTTGTCGAAGGTGGTGACAGCTCGGTGCTTGCTGGGAAAGAAAGGCAAATTCGTTGCAATATGGTTGATTGTATGGCGGCTCCCTAAACGCACCTACGCGCGCCCACACACACACATCGATCGGACGAGAAACAATGGGCTTCTCGGTGCATATTAAGATCATTCTATCTGCGCGGTGTGTGGGTGTGCGTGCATCACAGCGATCCTTCGTTGATGGTCGTCAAGGAATGCGGAGAAAGAGAGGGAGAGAGAGAGGGAGGATTTTCTCGGCACAATGGTACATAGAAACTTGAAAAGATGTTATCAAACAAGCCTTAAACAGCAAGTTTTATGCAATGTACTAGAAAGGAAACAACTAGGAAATCTCTCTGTCTCTTCCACCGTCTTCTTTTCTTTCGGAGGTTTTTTTTTGTTATGCTTTTCTCTGTCATTTGGAACTTAGCCCACAAAATAAACAAATTTTTACGCGCATTTAACACGGGCGCCACATATCCTACACAAACACAAGCATACATATGCGCAGGCGGCTTCCAACCATCACGTGTCTTGTCTTGTCCACTTCATCGACGTACAACACTACCAACACTTCCGGGGGATGGAAAGGGGGTTGAAAACACCGGCAGAAAGGAAACATATACATATATCTATAGTTTCTCTGATCACTTTACCGGAAGTACAATAGACACAGATATTCTATCAAAATTTCATGTTCTATTCAACCGCGTGTGCGTTACTTGGAAACGTAGAAAAAAAGAATATTATTAAGACTAGCATTGCGCGATCGTGTAAACTGCGTGTGTTTGTGTATATGTTACCGCTTGCCCTCACACAAGCACAATACGCTGTCGAGGTGGCGATCATGTCACGCCGGGAGGAGTACCGGGAGCGGTGCGTTGGAAAAAAAGAGGTAGAGAAAGCGCGTGGAAAAAAGGGCCGATACAAAACTAAAACAAAGCATGATTTTTTTCTATTTTCTCCCTTTTTTTTAATGTGAAAATCTGCCCGGCAGCTTTCCTAGAGCATGGCTTAAGAAATTCATGAAGTTAGTAAAAGGCAAATCGTTTAAATACGCAAATATAGTGACACATATAATACTGGCACACACACAAACATATCAACACGCACATAGCAAATACAGTAGTAAGCGCGCAGGAAGTGACCTGTTCGAGGTACAAAAAAAAAAAGTACCGAAACGCTCCTTTCCCCTCTCCCAGGAAATTAAATCACTTGTACACAGAATAGAATCACCGTACGATGACAGGTGTCACAGAAAATAGCCCGGCACAAAAAAGGTAAGAGGTGCCCTTTTTATGCAGAGTGCTATCACACGACTGGAACTATGCGAGACTCACAACATACACTTTTTACTTGGAACTGTTCAATATCCACGCACAGCACGTACACACGACACTCATAGGCGCAGTGTTACAGACAGACTGAAGGGCAAGCTGATCGATAAGTTGGGGAAGAGCAGCACGGAACGTTATGTTGCTTGTTGGTGGACGTTTTGAACGGACGCCATCTTGCTTTTTTTTTTGACACTTGACAATTATGTCATCTTCGGCGATGAGCCACCACCAGGGATCGGCAAGTGAATTGTTGTATTTAAATAAAAATAGACAAAAGAATTAAAAAAAAAACATTTGAAGTGATACATACAAACAGGAATTTTCTTTTATATGTGCAACAATGTGGAATAAATATGTTTACAAGAAACAAATGTTTTATTTCTGTTGGGATTTCTTCAATTAAATGAATTACTTGCATCTGTTTCATAACGTACATAACTTTTCAGGGTACTGTTTTCCCACATTATTCTTGTGGTTCATGGCTTTACTTGGAAAATTAGTAGCATGTAGTGTATTTAAACCAACTTCAGATGAGAATCTTTAAATAATATCGCTTTATACGGTCAATGTATATGCATTAACCTACCTAGGGTAGGCAGCCACCTAGGACACGTTCATCAACCTAAAGCTCTTTATCAAGTCTTGTCTTAGACATAGCCAGCGCGTACTTAATAACCATTAGCAAAAACAAATCTTACAAACTATAATATTGTATCAATTCATTTGCAATCAAATCAATGGTGCCATACCTAATCAAGTTGTTCCAACTAAGCATAATCTCGCAGCTTATCTGCTTCGCTTGCTACAGCATTAATCATGGAGTTAATTCATAACTATAAATCAAACAGGTGTATCGAAATCAAGCGATCTTGCTGTACCATATTCCGAGAAATGTTTGCATCACGCGGAAGTTGTGTTATGCGCTGCGGAGCAACAACCTAGGAGCAAGAACAAAGCATTAAACAAAACGTATAAAATTAATTTCATTAACCTAATCACGCAAAGCCCTCCGCTATGGTTGTTTAATGCGATTGCTCCATCTTTTACTATCACAAAATCACACCAGCATAATACGATTTACGACCTATCGTGTATCGTTAGTTTATTGGTTTTTAATCGTGAAATCTCATTGTGGTACTGGGAATGGGGATGGTGGTTTTGTAGATTGAAAACTAAAAACACCGTACATCAAGTAGATTATTAATACAAGCCATGAAAGCGGTACATAGGAACAAATCGTTTTCGTTTAAGAATACTGGAACAAACGATGCACATATCATATCACACCATAAACATTCTGCCATCCATATTGTGATAGAAGCGCATTAGAATAAGAAAAAAGTACTGCAATTAATAGTTCACACGTACGTTGAATGGATGGCCATTCGGTGATGCAAAATCCGAACACAGTAGCTGAGTTAATTCCGTGATATTCTGTGCTATACGTTGCGTGTTTTATGTTCCCTCGCATGTGTAATCGAATCAGCAAGTGTGTCATTGAAAAGCAAGAGAGCAAATCAGTTGGTTTGTATGTGATTTTATCACTGTACGGTGCATCCATAGTGGTTCGCTTCGGTGTTTTCCATCTCCTGCATGATTTGTGCTGAACGGATGGATTTAATGTGTTCCGCCTCCTCCATCCAGTGCACGATCCGTTGCCGGAGCAGTTTCTTCTGCCCCGGTGTAATGTCCTTGTGCAGTACCGGTATGAGCAAACCGAGCGCGGTCGTGTATCCGTCCAGTGCCACGTCCAGCTTGTTCTGGGCCGCATCCTTATCAGCGTCCCGGCCAATCTGGAGCCCGTGGGCAATGTTTTCAAATTCATGCGACAGTTCAGCTAAGCCCGGTTCCGGTGCGTTCTCCTCGTTACCATCAGCCTTACTCGGTCCTGAATCGTTCCGTTTGTTCGGGTCTGGCCGTTTCGCATCTGGGGGTTTAGCATTTAATGACGATGTCGCCTGCTGTTGCTCTATCGTCTGGCTGGTGGCGTAAATGTGCTGCTTCAGCATTTCCGCACGTTTCAGGTACGTTAGGACGCGTTGCCGTAGCAGCTGCCGTTTCGTTGGATCCGGCTCGGCGCGTGTTATCGGCACAAAGTACTGCAAGCCTTGACAGTAGGCACGGTAGGCAGCGCCTAGCTCCTGGCGCTGTTCCTTCTCGATCGCGCGGTTTATCAGTTCGATTGCCTTTTCGAGATTCTCTTTACACGCCACGTGGGCTAGATCGAGGAATGGATCGTCAAAAAATTTCTCGAATGTGATGCGCCGTGCTGGATCGCGCTGCAGCAGGTTGGTGAGTAGCTGGCGGCAGTCCGACGTAATTGCCGGGCGTGGTGGTATTGTGATCGGATCGTTCCGATGGATACGTTCGGCAAGCTCGTGCAGGCTGGTCGAACTGTACGGTGCCTTGCCGAAAAGGCACTCGTACAGAATCACGCCAACGCTCCACAGGTCGGCCGCCGGACCGTACGAGGTATTCAGCAGTATCTCTGGTGCCATGTACAGTGGTGACCCTTTCACGGTTGTGTTCTCCTGGTTAAGCTTAAGACGCTGAGCGAATCCGAAGTCGCCCACCTTCAACGTGTACGTGCTGGACTCTTTCGTGAGCAACAGGTTGGCCGGTTTCAGGTCCAGATGGCTCACGTCATTCTGGCGCATATAGCGCAAGGCAAAGGCGAGTTGCTGCAGGAACCGTTTGCAGGTGCCTTCATCAAGCGTGCGGTTCTGCTTGATATGGGACGAAAGGTTGCCGGCATTGCAGTACTCCATCACTATGTAAATGTTCTCGTCGTCCCAGAGAAAGTCCCTCATCTCGACGATGTGCCGATGCTTAAGCTTTTTCAGCAGGCTGATCTCACTGATTATATTATCCATAGCCGAATGTGAGAGCTTACTCTTTGCCATCACCTTTACCGCCAGAATCTCTTTCGTAGTCTACGGAACCAGACAGCAAAGGTATAGTTCGTTTAGTAATAATAAAACCCATGGTTCTGTTGTTGTTTACAACCTTTTTCATGGCTCGGTACACGATTGCGTACGTTCCACTGCCGAGCCGCTCCAGCAGCTTGTATTCGCTAATTTTCGTTTCACTCATCGCTCCTTGTTGTACCGGATCGTTTGCAAGTTAATAAATATTTACTCCACTAGCATCACAGAGGTGAAAAAATATCATTTAATTTTTAAAAGCCTACTGGATATCACAATGTTTGCATTGGTAAAAGCTATTGTAACCAAACGCTAAGAACACACCATTCGCCATGCAGTGACAGCTGATTTTGCGTTTATAAACATACCCAAGGTGTATATATGACAGGTAGCCTTGCTTCGAAACAGTTGAACGTTCCAGTTTATTGCTTCCTTTTATCACACGCACATTTATTGTAACATTAATTTTTCAAGCATGGATTACACGCTCATGTACATTATAGTAACACATTTATTTTCAGATTTAACGTAGCTCCTGGATGTTGTGCTTTATTGATCATATCTGTAGCGCAATCGTACTGGAAGTACGGGAAATAACCACCGGTGCGTTCAGCAACGCCTTGCTATTCAACATAATTTTAACAACTATTGGGTTTAAAAACAGAACAAAACTGTATCTCACTGCTATCGACAAAGCCCGGTACAGCACTAACGCATCTCGACGGACTGTTCGTTTGATTTTGGCATCATCTTTTTGAAAGAGACACTCCTCGGAACGCAAATGCTCTCGAATCTTTCTGCCGTGATAGTTTTGTACCTGCGCAATTTTTTTCCCATGGGTTTCCATATTCTTTTTCAGAAGGTTTCCTTCGTATCTTATAGCCCTGTAGCTTGTGGTTCCGAATGTGATTGTACCTAAACTTACACCACTCTACGGGAAAATGACTAAATAACATATAGATTCGTTACGCTAAACTAGTACATGCTTTGTGCAATGGTTTCGTAGTGTGCTGGCCCTTGGCAAACAACATTGGCGGCCCGTTCGCATTTTCACTTTGTAAAAAGCTGAGCGGAAGGCAACACCAGCTAATGGCACTTATCCGATTGACGATTCGTACATTCGTTCGCTAGCGTATAAAGACGCACACGCACACTGGCGACCATGGGCGGGAGGAAATTCGGTGTTATTGTCAAGCAGCCTTGTTTGTTTTGTTTGCAATTGCTTTCTATCGTAAAATATTCGAACTCTAATTCGAAAAGTACGGTATTTCACCACCATAGCGCCCAATAACGGTAGTGCGCTGTACGTTACGGCTGGATGGGTTGTGCGGTGGTGGAGTATTAGCAGCAGGCAGACCATTACCGTGCTTGGTCACTATCCCTGATGTGTATGATTTCCCGGAGCAGATGCTTGATGTGATCATACGTTGCAAAGCTGATACCCACCGCTATAGGGCCCTTGATCCAGTTCATGCTCAAGCCCTTATAAAAGCCGCCTATAAGTCCTTCCTCCCTGCAGGTGGGTTTGAATGGAAATAAGTAAAGTTTCAAGGGGGGGAAGTGGTTTAGGGTACCTGTATATTTTGATCAGCGTCCGGCCGATGGTAAGGTACTGATCGGCGCACTGAGCCGTTACACCGGTGGTTTGCATTCGTCGTCTCACGATGTCTAGCGGGTAGCTAGACGACTGACCGATGACGCCCGCTACCGCACCGAACGTGAGCGATATCACAGTGTTGGGAGATTTATCTCCCGTCCTTTCTGTGAAAAAAAGGAAAGAAAAAATATAAAAAAACACATTCTGCAACCACACACCGAGATAGCTTACTATAGTATTCGTTCTTGAGTGTGTCGTACGTGAAAAACGATGTACCGGCGTATGGTATGACACCGAGTATTGTCGCCCAATAGCCACGGTACAGCGTTCGCGGTCCCTCACACTGCCAGATCTTTACAAACACTTCCCGAAGCGTTTTGTAGCCGGAGTACTTATCCGTCACGGCCATTCGGGCACGAGCCAGATCGAGCGGATACGTCAGCGATTGGGATGTGATCCCCGCCAGCGAACCTGCCATAAAACGACGTACCTCCGTGCTGGAAGGAAGAATAAATAATTAGCTTGTATAGCATAGAAGCAAACGAGATCCACTTACTCTCTGTGCAGATCGACCTGCAGTATCTTTTTCCATTGCTCGTGGGCCGTAAACTGGATGGCCGAGTAGGGTATAATGCGTGCCATGGTGGCTGAGTTACCACGCCACAGTGCCAGAAAACCTTCGCGGACGTATGTATTTCGCAGAAACCCAAGCGCTGCACGGAACGTGTACGGGACGTCTTTACTACGGTGTGAGACGAATGAGAAGCCATATTACTATACATTGTGGCAATTACGCTTGAGCAATAACAGGGGATAACCCACTTGATTTGGAAGTTGATCTTTGTACGATCGAGCGGTGCGATGGTGGTTTTGGCCAGTGCGCCCGCTGTCGCACCGGCAACCAGACTGGTCAGCACTACATCTCGGTTATTAAGATTACTAGGCCGTACTGGTACCGTTTCCGATGCTTGTCGATTGTTCGTCGACATGTCTGGAAGGATAAAGCTAACATGAAAAATCGTTTCACATACCCAAACGGTGTCGCAAGTTGAATTTCGTATTTTAATCACCAAAGTCTTTTTTTTTAAAGTCCAATACAGCACAAAGCATTAAAAAAAAATAAAACATTCTAGCACGTGCCAGTTTCACCTTTGATCCCATTCCCGCCAAACCCGGCACTAGCCATCTTGATTGCATGCATTACGATTGATTGCCGATCCCGCGCTTTGCTTTGATAGAAGCAGCACAACACTGTACGGGAAAGATTTGGCGCAGATAAGACATTGGCTGCCAGATCAGAGTCCCCCTTTGGCAGGAGCACACTCACCTCGCACCGCATCCGTTGCTGTCCAAGTGTTGCTGGCAGCGTGTTGACGGCCGGGAAATAATTCGCCACTGAGCGTAGTGGCACGCATACAGCAACAGTAAAACTATAAAAACACAAAACAAACAAACACACGAAGCTCCAAAAACAAGGTGTCCTAAAAGTAGAATTCACAAGGTATAGTGTCATTCTCATTCGGTATGTTTGCGCTCTTGTACCTAGGTAAAAATGTAGTGATCAAATAGCAGCTTCACAGCATCGCCGGAATGGAATGGTGCATATTCCCGGGCGGACGTTTACGATCCGGTCGTAGTTCTACTCGATGCATCGAACAAGGCTCCAATCTCCTTGCAGTTGTTTGCCGCCACTCGGAATAGGTGAACTGGGTAAAATGAAACCTGTTTCCTGGGGGCGTCCTTCAGCGATTCAATTCCTGCCACCGATTGGATCTACAAGCACGAAAGGAAATACAAAAAAATAAACTACCATTAATACGTTGAAACAGCATTCAGGCCGTGTGCATCATAAGACATGGGGGCATATAAAGGGAAAGAAAAACACCAAGCCAACGGCCTCACGACCCATATCAACAAAGATATACACAACGTTGTCTTCACTTGTAGTGTTGCACCCTTTCTCAGCTGAAGGGTTTCCACATCGCACGTGCGTGTAGCGATATACATATGTGTGTTTGGTTGGGAGATGGGTGGGTAACCATACACTAACCAAGGGTAACGGTCAAATTTCGTCAACGTAGATTACGATACCGCGAAACCGTCGCGTCAATCGGCGAAGGTCAAATTCCACTTCCTCCAACATGACTAGCTGAACAAAATCTTTCTATGTGGATGTCGCAAACACATACACACAAACACGGATGTAATATAGTTGGAATACTTTATACGCACGCTTCGGTGCGTATACAGAGTGAAGACGATGCTTTAGTGGGGGATGTTGTTACGTTGTTGTTTTCTCCAGCCACACGAAACTACCACGACACGGCGAAGATGTGTGAGGAGATGATTTACGTTACATTCCGACACATACGCTATGAGCTATAAATAGCATCAATAATAAAGTATTAAACTCGTCATAGCGGTAAACAACGCAAGCTGTTTGATCACACTCTGTAAAGGATTTCGTCCTCCACTTCTCTTTCCACAACACTACATCCCATTACACAGGATCAGAATATAACGCTAGGTTAATCCAGCAGCGTTTCCATAAATATTTTCGATCAGGAAAAGAACCAAATATCTATAGGCGCTCCGGCTTGGTGGCGTCTGCCAAGATAGACGCTCATCCTCGCTTTAAGCAATAGCACCCACTCGTTCCTCTTTTTTCGAGGTCACAAAACGTTGATTACATAAAGCCATCGGTGGTCAGCATTTAAAACATGGTGCAATAAAATAGTAGAACATTAGCCAGCTTAGACAAACAGACACTTACGTTGCAGTATGCAAACAAAATGGAAAACGTTACAAACGCACCTATAAATTAGCGACAGTCTTATACCAGTTCGTAAACGAGGAACTCTTTCCTTGGTGCTAGAAAAAAAGTAGAATGGTCGTGGAATCCCGCGCACTACTTTGGATGCTGCTATCAATGCCGGCCACTTGACACACTCTACCGTGTATTGCGCGACACGCTTTGTTATCAGTGGACCCAAATACACGAGCACACACACGGAAAAAAGGGCAGCACTGCCAAACTCCCCGTTACCTCGATGCCAGGGCCGTGGTATGGTGTCCTCGTACGTTCAAGTTCCTTTTTAGCGGTTAGCGGGTCGCTGCTACACGCATCGACTAACCTTTGCTTCCTTTGTGGGTGTTTAGATTGGCCTCGATAAGCAAACTGCAGTCGGTGCGGAATGTTTTAGCAACAATCGCATCCGCTGCGTTCGGCACTGATAGGGGAATGGTACTGCACAAAAACCAGCCGGGTTTTGCGAGCGTGGAAGACACTACTCAAACCAATCAGTCAGCCTGCCAGCCCGCTGTACCGTAATAGTAAACAGTAAACAACACACGTCAATCGATGCGAAACTCTTTCCGGAATTATTATTGTGCCGACTCGTGTAGCTTCTGCCGTTACTGACCGATTCTGAAAGGGGATGTGGATGTGTGTGCTGCTCACAGATTTCGATACACTGAATGGGAAAGAAAACGTAAATAGAACTGTCCTACCCGTACCATGCGCTGCTATCCTTTCCAATCGACGGAGGTTGCTGCTTCAACCAACTCTCCCAGTTGACAGCTGATTATGACAGCTTCGCGCGTGCGTCTGTACGTATGTGTGTGTGCGCGCGCGATGATGAGCTCTGCTTTCAAAGTGTTGCATAAAAGCCGCCAGTTAGCACAAAACCGTATGCGTAATTTTGTTTAAAGTTTGCCCATTTATTATATATTCTCCAACATGGTATCTGCACTATGGACAGGTCAGGCTAAATGAGTGTTTTCTATTACAATATCCGAAAAAAACGAATTATTAACAAACAACCACTTCTTGTCGTCTAAGCCATCGCATTCCCTTTACTGCCGGGGTTTGTCCTGCTGCTCGTTTGATTCCGCTTTATTCGTAATACGTTGCCACAAAGCTTTGGCGGCCTGGGTTTGTAATGAACAAAGAACAAGCACATAGAAATCAAAAAGTACTGGAGGTACGCAGGAAACGTTTACTTACAATAACGACCGGCAGATCTTTACGTTCGTAGTCGGAGACGAGAGCTCTGTTGTGCTGCAACGAATCCCACGCCCAGTGCAGACCGATCAGAGAAGGAACCATTACGATCGTCACCAGGTTACGCGATACAAACAGCTTTAGTTTTTGCATGGCTGCTTCTGTCGGCCGGATCTTGGAGGGAAAATTAAATATTGAATCAACACGTTCTGGCTACACCTGTCAATGAGGAATAAGCGCGGTTAATCAATAGTGAAACTAAATAGCGCTGATGTTGTCGATAAGTACTGCTCCAACTGGTATTCAGAAACGAATTTCACAACTCTATTGTTTTGGAAATATGCATATCACTTACACAGTCAATGGCACGTAAGTATAAGAAGGATGGTTTAACGTAGGACACCAAATTTTTGTTTTGATCTATAGAATATTTTGATCTCTCGACCGGTGGCTGACTACATGCCCTGTATCCTTTTATTCGTCTTTTTGGCCACTTTGTGCGTACGGTAACTGCAATTCTGTACGTGCCTTTTGTTTATTTTTCTTTGCTTTCCGTAAATCAAACCCTGCTTGACATTGACGTTTTCTAGCGAATAATGCGTGGTTGTTTATAACATCTCGTCATAGGCTTCAAGACTTAAACCGTAGAGTTTGTCAATTTCAAACAACACAATTTTGGAACTTTTTTTTATAGATTCATTCTTTTGCTATTAACGTAGTTTCTTTTCGTAACGTCTAGTTAATGCTGTTTGTATGGCGACTTTCTTGACCAGTACCTTATCATCAATTTCAAATACAGCATGAAATAAAAATGCATACTCGATGGAGCACAATTGCAGACACGTGGTCACTTGCAGGAATCTAGGCGATGAAACCTCTACAAACATTGAATTCTGTGACGTATTTTTACCTTTCATGCATTTAAAATGCTTTAAATTTCAACTCGTGTAAGTCGTATTAACGGAATTCTACTAATTAGTTCAACAATTAGTCCACTTAAAACAGCTCAATACAGTTCAATTTCTCGAGTTCGTATGTGATTTCCACTGAAATGGCTTAATGTTTCTCTAAATGGTAATGGTTATTAATGCTAATTGCATACAGTTTCATTGTTAAATTAAAATTTTTTTAAAGTTTAATTCAGCATGTTTACAATATGTTTACATAGCAATTGTGCTCTCGAGCGCCTTCCGTTACAATAGAAAATTCAATCCGACACACGAATAAGTGATGGTTAAGTCCATCCATCCACAATATCCCGCGGCACGTATTTCGATCGTGTTTGTTTTCCTTTCAAAACCGATACAAAATATACTAACAAAATGCTTAAATTTAAACGTGCAACAGGCGCCCCTTCCTTTCCATTTCCAGTGTTTCATGTGGGCTGTGGAAGTGGAAATTATAAACACCCATCAACGTGAGTCCAAATTCGCATATACTGCATGGTGGCTGGAAAACCGCCAATGGTGCCGATGTGTTTGTGTGTTACCACGACTACGAACGCACTGTCGCGTACGCACACGTCGTCGCTGAGCACCAAACCGGACTGAGCTGGAATGTGCTCCTTTCGCGTGACGTTTCGTGCGAGGCCGTCAACAGATGACTGTACTCTGCTGGGTGCCTCTGCTGTTGATATCATTTTGCTGAAGCAAAGAAGGTTCATATCTACTGCTGACCAGATAATCAAGAGCCCGCGGATCGTTATCGCCGTGCCTTATCGCGCGCAATCAGTGTACACATTATCTCATCGGGACGTTGTGATACAGTGGCCGAGTGTTTTTTTTTGTTCGTGTTTTACAATGTGTTTACATTCGTAGATAGAGTAACCCCAGTTCCAGAGTCCAGTAGCGGCGACCTCCATCAATCAACGTACAGTCGAGATACGGACGTGCAAATATAGCAAAACGCTATCACTTAGGTATGTCAAGTCAAGTCTTCGGGTACCTTTTGCCGGAAGTAAATGTTTCATTCTGAAAGCTATCGTAAAGATTACGAAGCGCCTTAGCTGCCTACCGATGGTTGTCGCCCAACTGTAGATATTCATCAGAAACCGGGAGCTTACGTTTCAGAAGAAACTGTGAGACAAAATTTGCCTACGTGAATGAGGCCGGCACGGAACTTCATGCCGTACCAGAGATGATGTCAGCAGCTGATGATTTCTCATCGTTTTTCTCATTAAGTTGATGTATTTTTCTATCGAGAGTTAGCACACAAATGCAGTAGGGTGAGGGAAATCACATCAGCAGACAGGGGATTGCGAAAAAAAACCCACCATAAAATAAATACCCCTTGTCCGTTGAAGTTGTCACCGAACATATTTGTTGCCGTTGGTTGCATACACTCGCACATACACATCCCAGTGCCAATGGTGCTGTACATCAACCCGTCATCAACAATCAAATGGCGAAACCGAAACATCCGGAAAGGATGGACGAATATTAAAAGACATTCGCCATTTTGTTCCCATTCATGCTAGTACATTCTGTTGGAGTATATGGACGGTGTAGCTGCAAAGCAAGAACTCAATATGTTTATTACATTAAATTTTGTTTCAATAACACTCCAATTTGGCATCTCAGTTTGCATAAAAGTTCGGGCCACCCCGTTAGCACCTTCCCGTTATTGATTACACACGGTCTGGATTCATAGCATTGAAACGCTTGCCCTGGCTGGCCCCATTCCACAAATCATACAGGCTCCAAAAGCTGCGCAAAATCGCGCTACGGAACTTGCTGTTTTTTTTTTCTTCTCTCCCACTCTCTCTCTCTATCTCTCTTATTGTTCGTTGAATCCGTAAAATACGGGTTGAAGTGATCCTCTGGTTCATGCCCCAAATTTAGATGGCAGGGAATGGCAATGCCGTCGGTTACAGTTCAATAATGATTATTGTTATATTGATGATGAATGATTGAGATTTACTGGTTTTAATTCTAAAAATGTTCCTGAATCTTTAGCATTTATGGAACCGATACAGTCCACAGCTCTTCTTGTTGAGATTTATGACCCACTGAGGTCATTTCTGCCATTTACAATTATGAATAAGATAATGCATAATCTAACGCGCGTAGCTTATTAATAGAGCGCATTTTGTTAATTCATACGTTGCCTGGAACAATGTCTGGCCCTTATCATCATATTGAAAGAAGATGGTAGTATACAAAAGCAATAAGAATTCAAGATTAGGTAAGTGCAAAGGCAACACGAATATGTGACGTTTAAAGGTAGTGATCCGTAAAATAAGTGAACGGAGCGGTTCGGTGGCCGAAGAGATTTCGGCGCTGGGCTTCGAAAGGGCAGAACTGAGGTACGAGTCTCATTCGGGCCGTGTAACCGCACGTATGACTGACTCTCCTGTCACGAACGCTAGAATTGGCAGGCCCCAACACTTCTCGAGGGTTGTAGAGCGATAGAATGGGATGGGACAAGGCTGTAGTTTCTGGATGTTCCACAAGTTTAGTTATTTCTTGCGTAATGATAACCTATTAGTTTTTGCCCTGAGTACTATAATATATAGAATTTTATTCTATATTCTGACACTTGACGAAACCAGGTATAACGTTAGGTGCAATATTGACCAGGGAAAGACCATGTGCAAGCACATTCGGGTTTCTCACCCCTGTCACACCTCCAACGGGACCTGCTTCACTGCCGTTTTTGACTCTGCGCACCCATCGGTTAGATGGTTTGAAGGTTATGAGCTTCAACAACACATCAACCCCTTCCGCTTCAGCATTCGGGCCCGTGGGCCATTTTCTGATGGAGCTGGCATTGATACACCCCTGTTGTTTTGTTAGTTTCTAGTTGTGTATGCGTTTCGTTGTGAGCCGTGCACATACAGCGAGGTGTGTAAGGCTTCAATTGCAATCCAGCACGAGATAACCGGGTGAACACACGCAGATACGACGGCGTTTGCGAATTTTGTCTCGCCCAACAAAATAACATGCGAAACCTTGCGAAATTAAACATAATGCTGCAAACTCGGGTTGAATTAGTGCTTTCTTTTACGCCCTAGGTGTATCTCCTTTTTTTCCACACACGTCCATGATTGATAATTTCATCGAGGAGGAAACAAAAAAGAAACAAATTTCCCGCCATTACAATCCGCCGGAATGCGAAGGATTAATCGACCATGTGTTTGCGGTACACCACGGAACGGTGTTGGCTTTCGGCTTTAGTTGTGTTGCCTTTTCCACACGCACTCAACCGCCACATTGGCTACATTTTCCCGCATTTTGCTGTTCGTAACCACGTGGCGGAAAGGTGGAATGGAAAATGGCAGGCAGTTTGCCGTGCCGGTTTTGGCATACCGGCCCATAAATGCATCGTAGCAACCTCCTTCTCACAGCTAAAAAAAAAAATAACAAAACACACACACACACACACACCTGGAGAATGTTTGAGGAATATTGAAGGGAAGGAAAGGGAACAACACGTACAACCACGTAAAGCATGTATTAAGTACTACCGAAATCATCCACCATCCACCTGCTCGGTGTATGCACTGGGCGCGCGCGGTACGCGGAACAGTCCACCGTCCAACACCGCACACATACAGCAGCTCGAATGAAACAATAAACAAACAAGGCAGGAAAAGGGCAGTAGGGAAATTTAATCGGCATCTACGCGTTAGTCGATGATCGCAGGCAACCTCGTGAGCGTGTCGTGCTTTCAGTAGCACATCGGGAAAGGGTTTTGTTGCCGGAGAAAATTGCACTCAGGTGCCTGCACAGCCCTCTGGTGCCCCTGTTGATGTGTAGGTGTTCCCGCCGTACATGTGTGCATGGTCGGCGTGCCTGTAACCAGGCTGGAAGTCCGTCTGGCGAGCATCCGGACGTTAACCGTTCTAGCTGTGTGAAGATTCGAGCTGAGGCTCTACGCTACACTCGCCCTCTATCGGGTGCGTGCCGGAGTAGTTGTGTTCTGTGTGCCCCGCAAGTTCCATCAAAGCTAGCGGAGCCACCTTTTCACCGGCATCCCGGAGAGATTGTAACACTTTCTTCCATGCACGTGTTATATCAATCGATTAGCGATGGCGCACAGCTGCTGATATCCGACGCCCCTAGAGTACCACGGATCGGCCGTACGCGACCGAGTGCATATAGATAAACGGGTGCGCCCTTGATTAGCGTAGGCAGTGAGATTACCCTGTGCTAGATACATTTGAAATCGCGAGCAAGTAAACCCCCGGTTGGCAACATGTATCGGCGAGGTATGTACAGGGTAATTCACAGGGGAGAAACTTGCTGTAATGTTGCGGCGTTGTACATTTACGCTCTAGAGTATGGTGAAATGGAATCATCCTTTGCATACGGGCGTGATAGTACGCGGAACGCATCCATTAACATTCCTCAACGACTGACGGCGTTCAATTGGAGTTGGTTACTCATTGTGTTGCTTTACCTTTTTTGTTTGATGTTGCTTTCATTTCCGGTACGTGCATGTGATGATCGCAACGCAGTCAGCTACCAGGACAGTGACGAACCGGACGAACCTAACGAATATCGCCACCGAGACGAGTGCTTCGATGTGCTGTACGATCTGAGCGACTATCGTGATGTGATTGAGCCTACCTGTAGTTGGAATCGTACCTCCTCCTCCTCCTCATCCTCCTCCTCCTACCCTACCACGGACGAACGTTTGCGACAGCCAGCGGTTGCCGGGTCCCGATACGGGGACGCGTTTGGAGCCGGAGACGACAGTACCGACGTACAGGACGGGATGGACGAGCGGGACAGTATCTATCTCGATGCAGTATCCGTGTACTCGGATGCGACGAATCGCAAGTCGCTACATCTATCCCGGCAGACGGTTTACCATTCGGCGGAGGATGTGCGATTCGGATCGGTAGACTCCGGCAGTGGCTCGGGACAGGAACGGCGGATCGGTGGCGGTGGGGAGGATGGTGCCGGACTAAGGAAGACTACCGAGGCACTACTGCAGGATTCGCGTGACAACGGCGGGCTGCCTAATCTACCGTACGCACCCAGACCAGGGACAAACAACGGTGCGAAGCGTTTCATCAGCGGTATCCTGAAGCCGACCGTCCTCAGCACCGAGTACAACGAAAAGGTGCCTAGCGCTAGTACTAGTTACTCTAGCTACCTCCCTTATCGTAATGATTATCATCACGGTTCTGAGCATGACAGAACCAAACAGATAGTTACCTATACGCTGTGGAAGTCTAGGGTAAACGTATCATTATTACAATTTAAACACGTCTTTCGGGGTAATGGCGTTCTATCTAACACTGCACCCATACATTATCTTTCCACTTCTGCATTGCTCTGCTGGATAATCTCTAACATTTTCCCACTCTATTTCACTTGCTCTCCATAACATCCTCATGGTCGAAGGTATCCTGGTGCCGGAATGTCTCGTAAACATGCGCTAGATTGTGTTTCATAAGCATAAGCATTTCTCTATGACTCGCATTTAATCCTCAATCTCACCAACTTCATGTAACTGGTCTAATGATCTATCAAAGAAAGGTACATTTGGTTCCTCACACGCACCTCCGTCCATGGTGTCCTCAATCACCGCAAGCACAACTTTGATAGGAAAGGTCGAATATATTTGGCATTCCCACACCTGTTTGGTGCGGCTCTGCCGTACGGATCATTGCCGCCGTTGGTGAGCGTGGCTGATGTAAGCTCACGCTGGCAAAAGCCGTTAACGTCATGTTAGCAAGATTCGTCCATCCATCGAACACGATTCTCCTGCTGATGCTGATGCACGTTACGCGGAGTTTGATGGTCTTGATGATGACCCGCAGCACGCACGCTCCCTGGCTGCCCTGGACGTGTACGTGAAATGTTGCTCCTGCTAGTGGTTGTGTATGACTAGCGTTCGGCTCCATAATCCTGTTGATAAGAGCATTTGTTCGCTCTCGTTCGCTCTCCCGGCTGGCGAATATCTAAGAAATATCCGAGATTAAACCGAAATCCTACACGGGAGATGAAGCACAGCATCTCGCAAATGTGTTGGCGCCTGTGGGAACGAGTCAGCCATAACGTGCGAGAGAACGCACGACTGTCAGAGATTAACGCAAGGCCATAATACTAAGAAAATTTCATTTCAAGGGCAAACGCAACATGAGTCTGGGTGTGGGATGGTTTCAAATATACCTCTCCGAGGCGTTTTCTGTCGCGCTCTGTGATGTGTAGTGTTGTTGCCTAGCTCCCGTTAGTGCTGAGCGAAGCAGATTCCGGAGATTCCGGAGTGTGCTGAACGCGTGGTCGTCACAGGTGCAGCGAACGGTACACTGTATCTGTGCCCGTCCGATGTTCGTGCAGTAATGGTGAACGGAAACGATCTTGCATCGTCTACGGCAACGGTGACGGCGACCAACAATCTACCGGATGTGAAGGCAGTGGAAAACACCGAACCGAACCCGACCGTACCGGAAGGAACACCGAGCAAAGCCCAAGTGAGCGTCTGTGTGTTTTAATTCTTATTGCCAGTGCAAGGGCTAGTGCTGTATAACAGTCGGTAATGGTCTGGTGTGCTAAACTGACTCCAGGACAGTGATAAATTATAACCAGCCAATGACCAAGGCGCCGGTCTTCGAACAGGCAGGAGCGTGGTTCGAAATCCCATTCGGGCCGTTCCCCCGTACGCAGGACTGACCATCCTGTTGCGGGTAAATCAAAGTCACGGATGTCAGAAATGGCCGGCCAAGACCTCTCAAGGTTGTAGAGCCAAAGAAGATAAAGATGAGCAAGCCAATCCGATGCCGGGCAAAGCTATTTAGAAAGAAGATCAAGTGTTAGTGCTCCAATGACAGCTCCACGCTAGCGTTCAGTGATAATGTGAATGTATTTGGAGTCTTTTGCGGGAGTGACATTTACAGAGAAGAGAAGCGTCAAGCTTATTAGTTTTGCTAACCTGCTCTTTAACTTCTGTCGCCCACTAAGACGCTACTATCGGAAAGCCCTGCTAGTACTACACGCAACTTATTTGTTTTTGTTTTCAAAAGTGAACCGTTGACGCATCAACGTCCGTCAACTACGAACAAGTCTGCGGGCAGTGGGTTTTTTTTTCATACCTAATTAGCACGTCTACGGTAGCACTACTTAACATATGGTTCACCTTCGATATCAGCCAGCATCCAAACTCCACGTACGATAAAGCCCTGTTTGCACGATACCACTTACGTATGTTAACCGTTCACCAATGAAGCGATCGATTAGGTTTGAGGGATACTGAGGATAAGGGTTCATTTTAGCTAATTATTACACTCACCCTTCGGAAAGTAGTAGATGCGCACGTAGCGGGTACTTCACACGCCGGCGGCGGCAATGAGTCAGCTGGTGGGGGGTGCCGGTTCGGGATTGCCCAAACCTCCCATTCCTCCAATCTTCCGCCCCTTCCGTCTCTCCCACACTTCAGACATCAAGATCGAACGCACCGGATCTCACAGTGGCAGTCGGATGCCATATTTCGTTTCACCAGCTCGGGGGCATTCTTTTTTGGCAGACGGTTTGATCGTAAAATAGAAACATAGCATTCACGCCAATGTCAAGATTTGCTGTTGTACACGGGCGAAGTTTTGACAGCGTGTTGTGCACAAAACGGAAGCAAGCGGACGTTACCGAAGTGTTACCGCGGAAGCAAAAAAAAAAAAAGACGAAGACTTGGTGTAAATCAACAAATATATAACATGATCCATCCCGCGGGCGGTGCGTCGGGAAATACGGCTGTAGTTGAACTGCTTACGCGTGCGTGCTAGACAGGAGAAAATTACTACGGAGTGGAAGCTGCAACGAACCCATCAACGGAGTCGGAACCCCGGTCGGTAGTGGAAGCAGCGGTGCCGGTTCCAGGGGATAGTGTACGATGTGCAGAATCTGTCGCCGGGTGCACGGCAACTGCGCTGGGGTAGGACAACTACACTGTCCCCGGCAGTTTGGCGAGGACAGCTTTTGCTTATTTTTAGACCATCTGCGAAACCTCGATCACCCATCGTGTGTTTGCGCGAGCGCGCGCTTATGTGTGTCTGTTTGTGTATGTGTGTATATGTATGTCCCCGCCAGTAAAGATCTTCCTGTCGCGTGTTTAACTGGCACTATTGAAGCTTCGATACGCTAAAACATGTTCCTTTGCTTCCATCAACCCAACATCAACTGGCGTACACATGGGCCTGATCAGCTCAATCGTCAGCTTCCCCCCAACCAACCATTCACAACATCGTGGCAGAGGTTAGATTTATGCGAAGAAGTGGTTTCTTTGACCAAAGTGTGTATGGTTCGTTGCAAAGAAGAACGTCCTTTTATTCCATTTCATTGTTAATGAACGAAACGGGCAAGCGGTAGGTTGAGAACGCACGCGGAAGGAAGACCTCCGTTCGGTATGGCCGCCATATGTGAGGAGTAGTAAGAATCGCGCTTTCTGGAGGCGTGCTACCCGAACTGTGTGTTTGTTGTGCTGCTTGTTTCAGTTTGCTCCACCAATCGTTACGGACGCGGGGCTTTATCTAAACAAAAAACACACCAATTAGGACCTTGCAATGTCGTCCGTTTTTTTCTAGACATTGAAGAAGTACTGTAGGACTCTGTGCTTCTCGAGAACTGATAAAAACATACACAGAAAAAGAAAATTATACATACAAATATAACCCAAAAGTTTGTTTTCCCTTCCTCGTATTAACATGTGGCAAGTTAACCGTTTACATGACCCAACAACATTGTTCAGTAATCTAAACTAACAAAAATGCGAATGCCTGGCAACTGAATTCTTTATGCTAATTTACACTGTCTTAGTTCAGTCTCTTCTTAGTTAATTTTACAAATCCTGCTCAGTAATACTAATGTAGATGTGTGCGTTACTGCTTCTTTCTTCCACTATGTGCCACGTTAACGACCTTCTGGCCACAGACGTGGAATTATTTCCAGGATCAAAAACGCATTGTCGACTACGTGCTCGCGTTCAACGGTGAGGGTGACGATGTGGAAGCGGAAAAGAAACGAGCCATTTACCAGCGGAACCTCGAAAATGAAGGGTTACAAATTGAGACGGAAAACTGTCAGCGGATCCATTTCGTCAAAATCCACGTGCCGGAGAATGTGCTGTCCCACTATTGCGAGATTATGAAGATGCAGATGCCGATGAAGAAGCTGGACAATCAGGACAAGATCATCATGCGTGATTTTAGCATCCAAAGCACGCTGGTACGGTTGTTCCGGCGGCCACTGTTTAACTTCGTCATTATCGACCGGCAAAAGTTCGCACCGCCGGAATATCGGTTAATGTACGAGTATTCGCGTGACAAGCCGTACCTGTTCAACGACAAGGAGCCCAACTTCTTCACGCCAAGCATACGGATTGCGGTGGCCCACTTCATACTGGAGCGCACGTACTTCAGTGAGGCGGTCGACGAGAAGAAAGACATTGGTATCCGGCGTCTGATGGAGGACCAGGTGTATCTGGATGCGTACCCACTGCACGATGGGTGTACGGATTTGAGGTCGAGCTGCCAGCGTGCACTGCTGCTAGAGGAGTGGGCATCGATCAGCAAATGGATCAAGCATCAGCCGCTCGATCACATAAAGGAATACTTTGGCGTGAAGATAGCGATGTACTTTGCGTGGCTCGGGTTTTACACGCACATGCTGATACCCGCATCGGTTGTTGGGCTAATATGCTTTTTCTACGGTCTGCTTACCTACCCTGCCAATCGCATCAGTCAGGAGATTTGTGGCGACAACTCGACCATCATGTGCCCGCAGTGCGACAAGTACTGTGACTACTGGTACCTCAAGACGACCTGCACCATCTCCAAGCTGGCGCACATCTTCGACAATGAGATGACGATTGTGTTTTCTATTTTTATGTCGGTTTGGGGTAAGTCTGGTATAAACCTGCTCTATGCGTGTAGGTTTTCAGTGATGTTAATGTTTCCTGGGCTTTCCTCAATTGTAGCAACGCTTTACCTGGAGATGTGGAAACGGTACTCGTCAAAGATCCAGCATCGTTGGGGTATTACTGAATACTGTTCGCTGGCAGAGCCACCGCGGCCTCAGTATCTTTCCCGTTTGAAGAACATCAAAAAGATGATGTTTAACATTGCCACCGGTGCGCAGGAACCATCGCCACCGTTCTGGACTAAAAAGTTCCCAAGCTTCCTTTACAGTTACTCTGTGATTTTCCTATTTGTACGTACATCCCATATCAACCCTTATTTGTTCAATAGCTGATGTTCACAACAATCGTTCGTATTTTGTAGATTTTACTTACTATAGCTGCTGTCTTCGGTATCGTAGTCTACCGTATGTCACTGATGACCTCGAAAAACATATACGGCGATGGTGGATCGGTATCAGGCAAGCTGATCATCTTTCCTGCCACGACAGCCGCCATTAATCTTCTCGCCTCAACCGCCCTTACCTACGCCTATCAGTACGTAGCGGAGTACATGACGAACGTCGAGTATCGGCGCACGCAAACCGAATACAACGAAAGTCTTAACCTAAAGATCTACCTGTTTGAGTTTGTGAATTACTACAGTTCGATCTTCTACATCGCATTCATGAAGGGGAAATTCCCGGGATATCCGGCGAAGTATAACCGGATACTGAACCTCCGCCAAGAAGAGTGCAGCCCGGGCGGTTGCCTGATGGAGCTCTGCATACAGCTGGCCATCATTATGGTCGGCAAACAGGCAATCGGTGCGATTACGGAAATTTTGATACCGTTTTTGTTTCAAAAGTTTAAAGAGTTCCGTAGCGTGCTCGGCATCGATGCGGGTAGTAATGAGAATGGCGAACGGTTGATCTGCTGCAATCAGTGGACCAAAGATTTCAACCTCATCAACTGGCATGATCGTAGCTTGTTTAACGAGTACTTGAAAATGGGTAAGACCAACTGTCCGGTATAGGATGTGTGGAAACCATATCATTGAATGTATCGTTGGTTTACTCTTCTGCTTTTAGTTATACAGTACGGTTTCATCACGATATTTGTTGTCGCATTTCCCTTGGCTCCATTCTTTGCCCTACTGAACAATGTGTTCGAAACACGGTTAGATGCTAAAAAGTTCCTGCTCTATTACAAGCGAGCCGTTCCGCAACGCGTACGTGATCTAGGCATATGGTACAACATCATGCACGTGGTGGGAAAGGTTGCCGTTATATCGAGTGTAAGTGGCAGGTCTCAATAGAGACTTCTGCACCACGAATACCTACTGACAGCTCATCATTGTTTTTTACATTTTGTAGGCCTTTATCATTGCATTTTCCTCCAACTTTATCCCACGGCTAATGTACATGCACGTCGTTAATCTGTCCGGCACGGATGAAGGTTTCGTCAACCACACGCTCGCTTACTTTAACGTGTCGGATTTTGAAGCGAATGCTGCGCCGGAAAACAGCTCCTTCTCGAACATTACCATCTGTCGGTACTCGGAATATCGGAACCCGCCGGATGATCACCGTCCGTATAAGCGACCGTCCATCTATTGGCAGATTCTAGCAATCCGGCTAACGTTCGTCGTCATTTACCAGAACCTGGTAAGCTTCGTGCAGATCGTTGTAGCATGGGCGATACCGGATGTACCGACACGGTTGCAAGACCAAATCAAGCGGGAACAGTACCTCACCAACGAGTACATCATTGAGCAGGAAAAGCTGAAGATGTTGCGGTCCAGTACCGGCGGCTGTGGAACCGGTGCATACACCCGGAACGATTATCTCGCATCGGAGGACAGTAGCCCGGACGACGAAAAGCTGAACTACGGCTCGATCGCGGACGACAATGAGTACCAGCTGCGAATGCAGAACGATGGCAGCGAACTGTACGAAACGTACGGGATTGTGACGTCGCGTGTATAGACACTAGGCAGAGTACAGAATGTCATCCCATGCAATCTGATCAAATTACGCACCGCACGCTCTTACGGCAGCTACCTACCGCAACAGTTTATTGCTTACCTTTTTAAGCTCCGATGACCTCCTAACGAAAACGCCTAACTCACCTCGGGCACGTACATTTACCTGCGTGCAAGCCTCCTTTACATCGTGTTAGATCTGTTTCTCTTGGGCATCTATTAGATAAAAGTGAAAATTTTTAATGAACAAATTAAATATCTGTAAATACTTCATAGCACGCTTGTTGCTCGCGTCTGTATCTTTAGACTAGTGAGTTTCCGAACGTACCTCTAGGAGGATGAGGAGAACGATATGTACGAAGTTGCAGCTGAAACTTAACACCTCAGCCGAGGTCGCACACTCGCCAATCAGAGCAGATTAAAGCCAATGAAGGTTGATTAGCTACGATCGGCTACAAATAAAGCATCTCGTGAAGATTTTAGCGCTAGTCAAGATCGAACGCACCCATAGACATTATGGTGGAACACAACGGTAAACATATTTTACAGTTTTCAACAAAGGAAGCTAACGATTTTATCGATTCTTTTGACACCGTTCTACTTGACTGCGATGGTAAATTTGTCTAAAGGACAGGAATATTTTAAAGCTACAACTCTAAAGTAGTGCTTGGCTTATTTCTAAACAAGGTGTCCTCTGGACAGTGTACGAACCGATACCGGGTGCAGGTACCGCGTTGCAGCTCTTTCGGGAGCACGGTAAACGTGTCAAGTTCATCACAAACAATAGTGTTCGACCATTTGCGATCTACCAAGAGCAATTCCTGGCACTGGGAGTCGACGTGGAGGAGGCAGACATTGTACATCCCGCACGTTCCATCGTTCGCTATCTACGGGCGCAACGGTTCGAAGGGTTAATCTACTGTCTCGGCACGGAAAACTTCAAAGCCACTTTGCGGCAGGCTGGTTTTGAACTGCTCGATGGTCCATCCCAACCGCTGCCGGAATCGTTCCATCAGATACTCGCCACGGTGCATGATGAGGCACCGGTGCGGGCCGTCATCGTGGACATTGACTTTAACGTCAACTATCCGAAGCTGATGCGGGCCGAGCGGTATCTGAAGCGGTGTGCGGATTGTTTGCTGATAGCGGGTGCATCGGACAAGACGATTCACGTGCGCGACGGATGCGAAATCATTGGACCGGGAGGGTTTCTGGGCATGTTGGAGCAGGCGGTTGGAAGGCGTGCGGTTTTGCTTGGCAAACCGGGTTACCATTTGCGGGCCAGTGTTGTGCAGGAGTACGGTTTGCAGCAACCATCACGAACGCTGCTCATCGGTGATATGCTCGAACAAGACATGGAGTTCGGATCGATATGTGGATTCCAGAAGCTACTCGTTTTGTCTGGTGGCGCTACAAAGGCCCAGATGCTGCAGGCTAGCAACTCACCACAGGCACCGGACTATTATGCAGAAAGCTTGGGAGATTTCATTGAGTTGTTTGATAAAATAAACGTTTAATAGTGCAAAGGGTGAAAGAAAAAACGGATCCGCGTTCGAGTGTCTGCTGTTTGATTGAATTTTAAACATTGTTGGTGAATTTCGACTAAGAACAGACACATCGGTTTGACGTGTACACGCGCCCGTTCGCAATGTTGTCAAAACAAACAAAAGCGAACGAACACACTGACAGCGCAGTTCTTCGGAGTGATCGCGGGGTGGAGTTTTGGGTGGGTAGCCTATCGTGTGCGTTTGTTTTGAAGGGGGCGAAATGCAAAGAAGCTAATCGCCCACAAACATTTGAATCTCTCTCCCTACTCCCCGATACGATAGCCCGTTTAGTGTTACTTGCTAGTGATGAAGTAGGAACAGTACGGTGTAATATTACACACAAGTTGATATCACGCGGTTGTGCCAGGTACGAGCGTAAGGCGTTTAGTTTTTCGCATAATGCATGCAGCACTGGTGTACGTGTGCTTCGGTGCATTAGTGACATTGTGCGGTGGCAATGGTGCGACGCACCAGCAGCACGAACCACCGGACGTGAATGTGTCCGTAGCGAAGGTGATCGGTGCGATGGTAACGGACGGTGAGAGGAATGACACGGCCCTGCCACTGCCGGAGCATCATTCCGACCGTGGACAGCGGATAGTGGCACGGAAAGGGGTAATCAATGATGTGGCAATGGCTGTAAAAGATTCCGCCACGGACCAGCAAACATCGGCAGGTGCGGATGGTGCAAGTGCACCCAGCAACACAACACACAAAGCACCAGCCACGCAGACAAACGTAACCACCACCTCGACATCGGTGGTGTCGAGTGCATCGCACGGTTCCACCATACCCACAATCAGTGCAAACGCATTCTCAACAACTTCGAGCTCAGCTAAACCATCATCCCCGCCACAATCAAAGTCTCCCAGCAGTACCAACGCAACCACGGTTCAGCAGACCTCCGCTACGAGCAGTAGTAGCATCACCAGCAGTAGCAGTACCACCACCACCACCACCACCACCACCACTACGAAGACGACGTCAACAACCAGCACAACGTCTACCACCACTAAACCTCCGAAAAAGCCAAAGATCACCTACTCGATCGAAGACGAACCGAAACTGCTTCAGGCGGCCAAACCGGGATACGGTACGCCCTACGATCCGGTGGACAGCAGTGGGCGATTGCGTGTAGACGAACCGCTCGCCCAGTTCTCGCAGGAGTTCCTACCATCCGGGCTCGGCGGTGGTGGTCCCGGGGATCCGCCCAACTCCCGCCGGGAGTATATCGTCCCGATCGTGACGCTGATCTTTGCCATTCCGTTGCTTTTAGGGCTGTTTCTTCTCTCGTACCGGCGCGCAAAAGAGTTCTGGCTGACGCGCCATTACCGACGGATGGACTTTCTCATCGACGGCATGTACAACTACTGACCGGCTGTTAGTTGTGTTGCCGCTTTCTGCTTCCTTCCAATCGTAACGTTGCATTCAGAGCGATCAAAGTGCCTTTTTACCTCACCACTGGTTAGGATACCGCCCGATGAACAGGCGTGAAAATATGTTGAAAAGGTTCAGAGAGAAGTCTAGACCTATATACGCCGTCGAGCAACTACCCGCTATGCTAACTGCTTTCCCTATCTAGACAACATTTCTGAACTCTCGGTAGCTGTGGCTTGTTTGTCCGTAAACCGTAACCGTTAGAGAAAGGAAAAACGCCCATTTTTAGTAGTGCATATATATGGTGGGTTAGTAAATACAGAATACAACATTAGAATAACTCTAACCCACACCCAGTTTCTGTCGATCTTGAGACATTTATGAAGCGAAACGTTGAAAGTAGGAATGATAGTTAAAGCATAATAGTAACAAAACTAAAAACAAGTAACCAAGTTTCGTTTTGGTTTTTGGAAAACTGTGAGTTATCTTTAAAAAGACGAAAAAAAAAGTATTGTTAACGTATTTTTTATTGTGTCAAAATATACTTTGAAGAAAAAATAGAGCATTTCGAGCGTTTTGTATCTGAATGGGGTGTAAAGGTTAAAAGCCTCTTCAGAATCCTTAAAGAAAAACTTAATCCTGGATGATCGAGCGTACTCTGCCTCTTGTGTTCAGATAAGTGCTGTAGGCTATTGTAAGTACTCAGTGGCGGGGCTCAAGCTCTTTGGAGACCCCTGGCGGAATGGTAGTTGAGGCCCTTAACATTATGTCCCCGCTGAACGACGAGGTCCCTGGCGGCCGCCAACTCTGCCCAACTTTACCCAATAATCCACCACTGAAAGTACTAACTTACTGTAGTTAATGCCCACTTACTGTAATGCACTGCTAATCACTTCTTGAAGTTTTCAAACTGTTCATAAATTTACTTTCTGTAATGCCTTTTATAACCCCCAGTAACCCACATTTCACAGTTAATTGTTGCTACGAGTCGTAAGAACAGCACCATGATGCATCACCGGTTATGACTCTGCTACAAAAATCTGGCTGACTACGCAAATCAAATTTGAGTGAGTACGCAACTGAGAAGGTGAGAAACAATTTTAGAGCATGCTCTTCGCAATTCCGACAGCTCGGAAAGTTCATTACCCGTCCGACGACGGTCTTCAGGGTTGATAATGAAGGTCGTCCAAAACGAGGTTGGTTTTCCATTGACATCTCTCCATTCTTAAAACGCAAAAACCACTCTTAGTCACGCGTTTTGCTCCATAAGCTGTTTCAGCCATCTTTATCGCCGAAATCGAAAAAAATGAGTAGAATTATTTTAAGTCGCCAAACTTTGCCCAATGCCTCAGGATATTCAACGCTTCGAAACCCAATTGGACAACCCAATCAAGTCACAGATATTCAGATAGTTCGGCGAAATAATTTAAAAAAAAACCATGAAACTCATCATGGATCTTCTCATTAGTGTACTATGTTACGCTCCTCGAGTAGCCCATGAATAGCAGTTACTTTGGGAACTCTCGGATCTCTTTCGCAAGATAAGCTTGGATAGAGAGATTGTATGAAACCGAACATCTACTGCTTCAGACGAAGTAACAGATGCATCTTGGAAGAGGTTTATCAACTTGCTGTGATGGTACTTTTAACCCTTCTTGGGGTTTATAAAAATAACAAATATTAACTACCGTACTGAATCACCGAATCACTAGAGTCAATGCACTAAATCACCTATATCCACTCCACTCAGGTATTTGTTGCTGCAGCAGTTTGATAGTAAGACGGCGTTTGATTGCGATTCCAGTAAATACTTGGCAATCCTTGCTTCACGTATATGAATTACACTCACGCCATGCCGAATTCGTTTAACTTTTCGTCACATTTATTATAAAATATAAAATTTCTGTATCTTTACAATAACATGGCGCACTTGTGCTACTCCTAAAATGGGAGCAAATAGAGTAAAGATAACAGACATCAACGAGTGTTAAAGAAGAATCATCCCCAAAGGCGTAAAAAACGAGGTTACACTGTTTCGTATTGTTTTGTAATATCACCTTTTTGCCATCGCGGCTAGCCTACTGATCGGGATGGGTATCTCGGACCGGTTCCAGCGATGTCAGAATGTAATCTCGTTTGGACTGCTTGGAACGATGAAACATTTCGCTGGTACCGTGCAACCAATCAAGCACACCCAGCACCCCGTAACATTGGTTGAATCTGTTTAAAAACAAATATAGTATTGTAATTGTCAATAACCCAACGTCAGTGGTAACACTTACTTGAGATGATGAAAATCGTGCTGCTCGGGACTGGGCAGAAATGGCAGATGGTAACCAGAATGTACGTGTAGCGTGTTGGAGATGGCAATGGTAAACCAGAGCCACGCGACGGAGATATGACATCCGGTCGTCCACACGCCAACCGCAATCGGCAGCAGGTTGCTCAGCACATTCTCGATTGGGTGTGCGTACATCGCGGTAATGGCAATCGGGGCCGTCCATTCATGGTGCCGCTTGTGAATGTACCGGTAGATGCGGCCATCGTGTAGCAGTCGGTGGCTGTAGTAGAACATTACCTCCTCGATCAGTATACAGACGGCCAGCTGCCAGACAACGGTCACGAACGTGGGCAACTCACGCACCGTTTCGCGTGTTTGCACCGGCAACAGATAGTACATGAGAAACAGCAGTGGCATCCCGGTACAGAACTGGTTGAACAGTACCTGCCGGATAACGGTACGTAGCCGGACCGAATCGACCGGCTCGTTCGTGCCGGGCTGTACCTTGTAGCGACGCAAAAAACCAGGCTTTCCAGTTACATCGAACAGGGTGTACACTAGCCCAATGCTCCAGTAGATCAGCGAGGTGTACACGTAGGAACCAACAGTCCAAAGGGCGAGTGGATTATCACCTGTAAGTACGCATATCGGGTTTGAAATGTGCGTAATGTGGATTGTAGACCGCCATGATAAGCTTATCATCTGCTCGATCGCTTTGTAAAATCACGCTAAAAGGCTATTCGTGAAAGGGCTGTGTACCGTACCGGTGAGGTCCAGGAACCGATCCCACAGCGATTGCCACATGCTACCGGAAGCACCCCAAAACACCCGGAACTGATGCGCCGGAAGATCGAAAAGCTCCACCGTTAGCGACATGATCGTCGGCTCTGTGTGCGTGCAAACTCCCACCGCTGCTGGTTGCGTTACGGACGGTCCGTAACGCGTTCGTACCGTTCAATTGACAACAGCGTACTGATCTAATGGGATCGTGCACTGCTTGCAAATAAAGATGAATTGCGTGCTGATCGGACGCAGCTGTATACGTATAAGTGCGCACCGAGAGAAAAACCCGGTGCTGCTGCTGATGCGTTAGTGGTGGTGACCGATTGAAGATTCAATTGCTATACGATTACAACATCTAACGGCGCGTTATGTGCATACATACGGATGCTATTGCGTTGCGTGCGTACGCGATTGTAGGCACATTGGGCGATTATTTAAGCAAAGTGAGAGAGAAAGAGCTAGGCGCACGCAACGAGAACACTTCGCTATCGTGGTGGGTCAGTCGTTTACGTTTGTTGATGAATGTTGAACGTTAACGTTTGCTTTTATTGGTAACGTCGCCACTATCGGTTACACGGTTCGGGCAAAGACGACCATGACTCCGGGAAAATGTACGGGAATAATCTGCAAGATCGAAAGGTCAAACCCACCCACCCCCCACCCCCCTCTGGTACAGGAGGGGTTGTTTTTTTCGGGGTGTTCCTTTGTTTCTTCTGCTGCCTGTGGTGGTTTTAATCGCTCCGAGATTAGGACGATGCCGTCAAGTAGCTTGTTCACCGAGTGTTTACCGTTGGGTGGCTGGAATGACTGACCCTTTTTTTTTGTCATTTGAGAGAGTTGCTACTAGAATCGGTGGACATAATACACAACAAAGCGCGAATGAAACAACCATTATCATTCCATTTCCATGCCGATGTCCAGATGCGAGCAGAGTTATGATAAGGGAGGGTAGGGTGAGTGATATGCACTCATAGAAATACTTAAGGTTCAAGGGCTTTCGAATGCTCCAGGAGCTCGTTAGTAACAGCAAGAACAGCGCACATCTCTTAATCCGTCTGCCCTATTTTGCATAATGCCCGATAAATTGCATGTCCAGCTTAATGCCCACATGGATGACTCACGTGCACCAGCGGTACAATGCAGCTGGGAGTCTTTGTGTTTGTTGTTTGTCCGGACACTACTCACACTCTTTTTTGGAATCATTGGCAATGCATCGAGAATAAAGATCGTTTTCACACATTCGTTTTCGGATACAATTGCAGCAAAACGGAATGCATTACGGGACGGGCGAAAAAACATCCCGAAAATTGCATTGCATGAGTGCAACTGCACTTGCATTCGTGCTGAAGTTGGTGAAGTCTTCCCCCCCCCCTGGAAGGGAAAGTTGGGGGGAGGAGAAGGGAACGTAGAAAGCCAACAACAGCAAAGAAACGTCCGGATAAAATCGTAAACACAAAGAAAGACTGACCGTGAGAGAGAGCGAGTGTGTGTGTGTGTGAGTAATATGTGAGAAATGGAAAATAATACTGTAGTATTCGTAACCGTACGAGCAAAAAACAAAACTTGTTATCGTTATGTACCCCAAATTTTCCCATTTTTCAAAAAAAAATTTTATGTTGCAAAAGTTAGTTTAAAAAAAATCGCAAAAAGTAGTTTTACAAAAAGTTTTGCAAAAGTTTCATTCAAAAAAGCTATTTTTTCAAAATGGGTTTGACTGTGCTTTCCATTAACCATTTCTTTAAATGTTTGGTTCCAATTCTTTGTTTGAAGTGTTAGGACATAATAAACGGAATTCAATCAAACAGCGTAATATAATAAGAAAACGAGAGAATAGAGCAGCGTATTTTAAATTGCAGGGTTTGCACGGTAATATCATAATTTAATGGCTAAAGGTAGAAATGTTCAAGTTTTGGGGATGTTTTTTTTTACACTCCAACTACTGGTAATCACTCTTTGTATAGATCAGCTGATAACGACAATTTTCTTTTAGTAATAACATATTAAAACATGTGATTTTCCTCACAGCTTTCCCAATGGCGAACACTTTAGCTTTTCTCTCTCATTCTCTCGAGTTTTCCCTCGGCGAATGATTTTCTCCAGAAAGTCTTGTTTGTGGCGGTTTTGTGTACAGACGTCTGGGATCGGTTTTGAGGGAGGTGGGGGGGGGGGGCTTTGTTTTGGGATACTCCGGTGTGTACAAACAGGCAACAGTGTTAGCATTCGAGCGCAAGTAGGAAGAACAAACCTTTGTACGCGTGTCCCTTTCTCTATCTCGCTCGTCTTGTGTGCTCAAATATACTTTCTCGATTTCCACTGCCTGTCCCCCCCCCGTTACCCTTTGGCCCTTCGCACAAAGGGGTCAGGAAACGAATAAATTGCGTCGAATATCCTTACAGCAATCGACCGGGGCATTAGGGCCAGCGTGAGTGAGCCAGTAGTTGGCATCTGGTGTTTGGTGTACTCACATCAGCTGTGCTACCAGCCCGCTAGTAGTACCGATAACGCATCGACGCAAACCGGAAGTGAAGGCTCACCTACCAGGGAAGGTATTAGTCTACTATCAACAACAACGCATAACGCTACTGAGCAATCACATGTGTTTGCATCCAACAAACCAAAAATAAATCCAAATTGCACAAGCACAGTTGACGGATAAAGAGAAGCAAATGTGCATCCAAACTTCCTGTTGATATGTATATGCGTCAGTGTGTCTGTGTGTGTGTGTGTGTGTGTGTTTGTTATATTATGTTACCACATTTTTAAACATTCAAAACAGGCTTTTGTTCATCCGTTGCATAACTTTAGGCGGCACGCAATTAACTGCAATCAAGGTGCGAAGGGAGTTTCGCTGTTGTGCCCCTGTTAATTAATGTAACGGATTCGGAAAGCGAACCTCGAGCAGGATTTGCAGTTTTGCTTTGTTTTGTTTAGGTAGGAGAGAAAACGCGCACTACCCTTGACCTTCGAGAGGCATAATTGATTTATGTAATCATATAATGACGCTCGGTGCGAGTGCGTTGAAATAAATGCGTCATTTAAAGTGTTAAAATGTCAAACAGAGAAACATACTAGAGAAGCGCTAGGGGGGGGGGCGAGTTTAAAAAAAAAAAGGATTCTTGCCAGTACTTCCACTACCTTTTCGCCTGTACGACATACAGGATGAAAAATCAATTAATTGATTTTCGTGTTTCGCTCCGTAATGTTGGGTACAATTTTTGTTTTTGTCTTGTTTGTCTGCACGATAGACAGCTCGTACATAAACAAACATGGGAGTACCGGTATGGGAGGGAAGTATAATATCTCATCTCACAATTGCTTCGCACCGTCCAGATGGACAGCGGTCCGAGCGATTTGGAGCGAGAGTTACCACCGGACGATGGTCAGCTGCCGAACATCCTGCCAGATGATGCGGAACGTACGTCGAATGCTGGCAGCCGAGGTATTAAACCGAGACCACAGCCGACGATAGAGTCGCAAAATCCTCGCCTTCTATCCTCGCTGTACAGCTTTCTGGTGATCGTCAGCTTCTTTCTCGTCGGTTTTGCCGCATTCCGTAACACGCTGACCTGGTGAGTGGGGTTTGCGTTTCGTGTAGGGCATCATGAGCAGGCCACGAGGTCAACTGTTCCCGGAATTTTGCAGGCATCTGCAGCGGTTCTGGGGTGCATCGGGTGATTTCTGGCAGTCGCAGTGGGACCGCTTTATCGATTTCACCGGCGACGATCCGGCCCGGCTGTGGGTGTTGAGCACCACCATCTTCACCATGGCGGTGTATTGGGTGTTCGGTGGCATCTACACGCTGTTCGACGTGACCTGCCGGCCGGCGATCATACGGCGGTACAAGATGCAGCCCGGCACGAACGAACCGGTCGATCGGCGCCGACTGGCGAAGGTGATTGCGACGGTGCTGATGAACCAGACGGTTGTCGGTATACCGATGGCGTACTGCATGTACCAGGCGATGCGTTTCCGTGGGCTGAACGATTTGCGCGAACTGCCCACCTTTCACTGGGTGCTGGCGGAGCTGTCGTTCTGCATCTTCATCGAGGAGATTGGGTTCTACTATGCGCATCGGTTGCTGCACAGCCGACGGATCTACCGGTACATCCACAAGCAGCATCACGAATGGACGGCCCCGATCGCCATTACCGCCATCTACTGCCATCCGGTTGAGCACGTGTTTAGCAACCTGGTACCACCGTTTCTGGGCATCTTCATGCTCGGCAGTCACGTGGCAGTGGCATGGTTATGGTTTACCCTGGTAATACTGTCCACGCTGAACGCCCACTCCGGTTACCATCTGCCGTTCTTTCCCAGTCCGGAAGCACACGACTTCCATCATCTCAAGTAAGCAACCATGGAGCAGGAATTTCTTCATCATCAGCGCACACATCATGGTGTTTCTTGGTTTTAGGTTCAACCAATGTTTCGGCGTACTTGGTGTGCTAGATCGACTGCACGGTACGGACGCACTGTTCCGTACTACGAAGGCTTACGCCCGACACATTATGATGCTGAGCTTCATACCGGCCCGTGAAGCGTTCCCCGAACCGGCCAAAAAGGCATTCTGAGAAGGGACTCCCCCACCGCACACCACACATAGTCGGTAGGACACAGGCACTGCATCCTGGTCACAGGCACCAAATCATCATCATATGCTCGAACGTGCCGAACAGGCTTCAAATCGATGTTCGGTGTCGTCGCTTCTTCTAGTACTTCTATTCTAGGTACACCCACAACTCCAGTATATTATAAAAAAAAAAAAAAACAAACAAACGTCGATAATGATGATGCCGAACAGCTGAAACATACTACTGCTATCCACACCCCTATATGTCCAGAATGTACTTTTGTTTACGAATGTCAAAACGATTACTTAATAAACTTCACAACTACACCAAATGTCCGAAAAGGTGACGTTACACTGTCTATAAGCCCGGTTTTAGTACTTTTGGATACATTTTATTTCCAGCTTTTGCGTTGACCACGTAGCGTTTACGAGTTACTTTAGTGATGCTATTGTAGTTAAATAGGACCCTTGCGTTACTTGTTTTCTATCTCTTTTACCTATCGCGCTCGCTCCGCTGCTAGCTGCTTCGATTGTTTTGAACCATCGAATGCCGCAAAACCAGGAGCGTTCCCTATAATACTCGATCACATTTCATATTTCTTTAGTAACTGTTCCTGATCAGTGTGTTTGTGTCTTTGCTCCGCTCGTCGTGTGTGTATGGGGGGGGGTTTCGTTTTGTTCACTTAATACCATTATTCCAATAGAATCATTCGTCCAAAAGTTCCTTGTGTATCTTACTGCTGTTTGAAATCTGCTTCTCAGTATAACTAGAAGAGAACCCCTGCGAATCTTGCCATGCTAGTAGCTAGCATACATATTTTTAAAAAAAATCAGCAGGTCCTTCTAGGAGAAGCTTCCTGTGTTCCTTCGTTTGTCGCCCGCTTAGTTAATAAAATATTAGTGAAATAGTGGTTTTTTAAACACTAACGCTGATTGTATGGATTTGTGTACATCTGTAGCTCCATAAATACACCGGTTCCACTTTTCCACTCCCGTCCATGGGGAAAGTCAATGGTACGGCATAATACCGTGTGCTGGTCAATGGCTTAGCGATTAGTTGGATGAATGAGTATTTCAGGAACAACTTTAAGTGTTTCATTTGTATTGTTTTTTCTTCTTCTTCTTCTTTTTTTCTGCTAAATAACAGCCCCTCAGACGCCCATACAGCAACACCGTCCCGGCATAGTGGGTGGGTTGGGCGAAAAGAGGGGTGGTTGGTCCTATTGCTTTCTGACACAGCGCACAGTGATAGCATCGCGATTGGTTACAACAACAACTACTGTTACAACAAAACACACAATCACTTCCGGTTGGCAAACTGCACCTTGCGCGCTTGTTAAATTGTCCACCATCGCTAGATTAGCGCCCATTTGGCGTAGTTAGTGCCTCTGTAGTATCCAATATGGCGCAATTTGGTTCGTTCGTTTTTCGTTTGTGTATTTGTGTGCAGGAACCATTTGCAACACTTTCTCTTCCTTCGACTTCGTTTAGGCATCATTCAGTATGTTCTTTTCGCCATGCACTTTAACTACGATTATGTTTTGTTTTTTTTTT